>BQNB010025353.1:709-47796 GCA_026074375.1 Tanacetum coccineum
CCCACTAACGTGGGAATTAACGTGCAATAGAAATATTTTTTTTGAATTTCAAACCCCCAACGGCTATATACCAACTCTTTTTCAAAATTTGTATTTTTTTAAATAAACCATATACAAACAATATAAATACCCCTTTACCCAAAACATTTTTTACACACTTTCAAATATCAAACACACATTTTATATACTTTCATCATCTAGAAAAAATGTCGGACTTTCCAGACGACTTCACAAGCTACATGAACCTCCTCGGGATGTCGAACCTGAACACGTCTTCTTCGTCAAACCCATCCGGTAACCAACCATGACTCCCCTTACCAATTTCGGGTACCCTCCTCTGACCCCCGAGCAAATTCATCAATTTCAACTATTTCAACAACAACAACAATTGAACAACGAATTCTAAAATTTTCAACATAACCCACCACTTTTCCCACAACAAGAACAACCACAAACCCAATCCTCACAAGCTACTATCGAGCCAACCCATTCGACCAAAAAACATGTTAAACGCGCATAAAAAAAATCCAAAGAACCCATTTTTGAAAAAAATCCTGACGTGTCGGGTTGTTCTTTACCTTGGCAACCGGATGAGGAAATTTACTTGCCGCGTGTTGGGTTGCCGTTTTCGAGGATCCGAATGTTGCCACGGGACAAACCAAAGACACTTTTTAGTATGTTGACTACCAAATGGAATACGTTAAACCACAATTGCCAATGTTCAACGCGGTTTACAAACGATGCACGCGTTTAGGAAAATGTGGGGAAAATGAAATGGATGTTATGAAACGAGCTAAAGCAACTTACCAGGACGAGAACAAATCAATCTCGTTTGTCCAAGAGGACGCGTGGGAAATCTTGCGATCCCACTCCAAATGAGACACGCCCGAACCGGTAGATTTAGCCGAAGGCGACGTTCCTGGGGTAGGCAACGAGGACTTATTCAGTGAAGATGCAAGACCACGTCCACCGGACCCCGGCAAATCAAAACGTCCGGCCAAAAAAACCAAATCCTATACCACGACGAGCACCGGAGGAAGTAACTCGTCAAACCTATTCGGTGAGCAAATGTTAGGCGAATTTCGTCTCAAACGGAAAGCCGCCGAAAGGGCGTACGAGTCTTCTAGAGAGCTAGATCGTACACTTACGCGTTTGGAGGAGATGAAATTTCTCGCAACACCCACAAAGGATTTGTCGGAGGACGACGCGTATTGGTTCAACTACAAAAAAAAGATCAAACAAAAATATAACTTGGTCCGAGATGTGTCGAACTCGAACCCGGATTCGTCGGACCGGGATTAATTAGTCATTAGGCAATATGACTTTTTTTCGTATGTTTTTTATTTTTTGCATGTTTTTTTTAGTATTGTAATTTTAATTTTATGAAATGAATTTAATGTTTTAGTTAATTTAATTAAATTGAAAAGAAAAAAAAAAGTGGGTCTCAAAAGTGGTGTTATGGTTGCAGTGGTTTTTTTGGGGTGTTAGTGTTATTGAGTTAAAGTTGACGTGACGCTGAGGTGACGGTGTTACCAAGTTATGGTACCGATTGCTCTTATGAGAATCAGTTGTCGTACCTTTTTAGATGAGGATAGTCTGTTAGCTAGTGTTGGAATATGGTAGTCAGTTCCGCAAGTTATACGTTAGAAATACGTGAGCCTATTGGGGGCACACACGTTAAATACGAAGAGTATGCTTTACTTCACGATTTATATTTAAATAGTTATTTAATTAATTACTTGTTTAATTAATTATGTAATATATTCTAAAATATAGAACCAAAGGACTAAACTGGACAAAACCCAAACTCTGTGGATCCCCTTGTTTTGGCCGAAACCCACAAGGGTGTAAAAGGGGTGTTTGTGGCCGGTTATAGAAGAGAGAAAAGGAAGGAAAAGGATTTGGTTTTAATTATAGTAATTATACTAATATTTTTCTACAAGATTTAGGGTATTGGGGTGCCTATATAAACACACCCTATATCCCTCATTCTTCAATTCATCCATTCTCTAAACACTTAAAGTTTTGGTGCTCTCTCATTCTCCTAAAACCCTAACCAAATTCCTCATAGGAATTTTGGTACTCTCCCACAACTGAATCAACCAAACACCTTTTTAAGGTTTTGGTTTTCCATTTTTACTTGATCTCTTGGCTTGACTAATTCAAGGTACATGTGGTGGTTAATTGGTGATTCCTCATAAGTGATGAATTAGGGTTTTATTAATATAAACCCTAATTAGGGTTTGTTAGATTGGTTCAACTTCAAAAGGGAACGCAAGGCATGCGTTTGGTTTTGATATTACACTTGGTGCTTGATCGTGAAGATAAGACTAGCAATTTCTTACATACTTGCTTTACGTGTTTGTGTGAGCAACAGTAGAGGCGTTTTGTTTTAGACGCTTATTGTATTCAGGAATAATCGCAAAAGGCACGCTTTCCTTATTTAATATGTGTTACCCTACTTGCCATAACTAGATCCATCCGCTGTGCACTCGTGGCTAAATTGGTTAGCCAGATTAAATAAATCCCAACAGTGGCATCACGAGTCAAATCGTTTTGGCATCTAGGGTTACACGCTTAAAAATCAAATTTTACGCCTAGTTACACGCCTAGATTTGATTTTATTATTAAGCTGCGATTATTTTTCTTTATTATTGTCTTATTATAAATATGATAAAGATATGCAAATCTTCACCATAAATTAATAAAGAATATTGCTAGATCTTGCATTTTACTTTAATTAAAATGTTTCAATAGAGTACCCCACCCCCCCCCATGTTTCTTTCACTTGATGCATATTTTTTTAACCATAACCAGAAATGTATTTTCACTAACTTTTAATAGCTCTTCCTTATGCGAGGAAACAACTGACCATTAGTTCACTCTTATTATGAAAGGGAGGTGATTTGCGCACTCCTTAAATTAATTTGCACACTCAAAAGTAGTGTGTCTTGACATATATACCCTTAGATCACTTCTACCCATGTTCACTCCTAGAAGGGTATAAATGTTAAGATACATTACTTTTGTGTGTGCAAATCAATTTGCAGAGTGTGGAAATCACCACCCATTATGAAAGCATGGGATTAGCATTACTTGTGGACTTCATAAAACCTGATAATACATCATTTAAGTTGGGTTCAAACTGTATAATCTCATCAAAATCATTTTCAATAACTCATCTTTCTAGAGGCCGATAGCCACCACTATATATGTCTTAACCAAACCCGTCTAAGTAAATTGTGTTTCCCTTTTGCTTATTCTCAAACAATTTCAACCTATAAATATTTAGTTGTTGCACATAAATACAAATTTCCAATTTTTTTAAACTTAGGAAGACCCATACATGGCCTAAAATTGCGTAACGACCACATGAATAAATAAGCATCGTCTTGAAGTTTATACCTCCATAAACCAACCACACAAGGTGAAAAACCCTACAACTTTCACACGGATCATGTATTTGACAAAATCTAGGTCATCCACGAGCACATAAGTTAATGTCATCGAGGCTGGGTTAAAAGAACTGATTTTTTGGCCAGGGTGTTTGTCTTATCTTATTTATCCAGCTCATAAGTACATTTTTTTCACCTGACAAGCTTATCAAGTTGAGTTAATGACCTTAAATAAGCCACAAGTATAAGAAGATAGCGCTTATGAGTTTTTCAGATTTACATAAGCTCATAAGCCAAAAAAATAAGCTTAAAGACCTCCTCTAATCTAACTACTTATCAATTTAATTAACCAAACCACGTCCTATTCCTACTTCCCTCGCCAACTATCGAAATCCAAATGTATAACTTTCACTACACAACCTACAACTTATCACATAATCATAGACATTCATATAGCCTTATCAACTATATAAGCTCAAAATCTTATCTAACTTACACATAACCTTAATTTGCATAATATGGCCCATGTTCGACAACCCTATTTACACCAATCTACATAAGTAGGGGCATAACTTCATGATAAAAATGAGTTTTGTTATGTTTTCTTGGGTTCTAAACATAAGTACAAAGAGTCTACTTTTTGAAAAATCTGGCCTCGAATCAATTGGACAAGTATGGGTCAGTCAAATAATTTTTGCAAATTAAGTGGTCGAATCTGATTTTCTAGGCAGATTTAGGTCAGTTTGGAGTTATTAAAACCCCCCATCAAATACTCGAATATTTTGAAGCCAATTTTTTTAGTAAGGATTTTAGATGTCGACTACCCCCAATAAAAATTTCAAGGCTTTTTGAGTTGTCTAAGTATTTTATAAAAATTCCAACATTATGGTGTGCGAAAAGGTCAATTTTGGACAGTTTTTGTTGTCGAATTTATCAAAAATAGTAGGACACATATTTGGGCTATGGAAAAATTATAGGAGATACTAAACTCATTGAAGTATACAATATATGAATATGGGACTCATATTGGTTAATTTAGTATTTTATAAAAATTCGTGAAGTGACACTAAAAGTTTGCATAAAACTAAAATTATAAAACTTAAGGGCAATGACCAATAAAGTGTATTTAGATTTTAGAGTATGAGAATGTGTAAGGATGTACCGTGAGTATATATACAAACATTATAAGTCCAACAATTATGAGTTACATGGATCAGGCCGTAAAAGCTTGGTCATGTGTAACTTGGTTAATGTTTAATGTGTAGATTACTAGCTTGGATTTGTGTATTCAATTGTGATCGTCAAGGTGATTTTTCGTACCCTACTTTGAAGTTTTTCCTTGGAAAAATGGACCAAATATGGTTTTTAAATGTTTTAGTGTTGTGCTTAAATTGATTTGATGTTTTCGGACAAAGTGTGTGGTTATATTGCTATATGTGTGTGCTTTCTGTGTGTACTTGGGTGTATGAGTTGCCATTGCCGTTCCAGCCTGACTATGTGACTCATGATTGAATGTGTTCGTTAATGCTAACATATGTGTAGCTTATATTGGGATAGAGATTTCCCTTTGTGATTTGAGTTAAAATTGGGATTTGATGATTGCGCGTGTTCGTTAGTTGCTTGCACATGAGTATGATCCACTAATGTCCTTTCTTTTGAAATACGCAACAAAAATTATTGTTTTATGTTTAAACCTACGAGCTCGTCAACTTTATGTTGACATTTTTGAGTATCCATTTTCAGGTGAAGGTATTAATGATGTTTGAAGAAGTCGAGTTTGCATGGCTAGAGAGACCCTAGGCTTCTTGCATTGAATTCATGCATTTTATTTGGATTTCATATTTTATACTTAAGATATATTGATTATGGTACTTTAACATTTTGGATTTTATTTGTATTGTTATGGTTACGATTAACCTTGATACAAGTCTCCTCTTGTGTCGGGTGTCGTCATGTCATTTTGATTTGATTGCATTTAGTGATTCTCTACTATTATATTAAATGTTTTATGACAATCCCCTCTCCCTTACGCCGTACGTTTCCACCTTAGCAGGGTTTGACAGATTCGTATTAGATGCCATTGGTATATAGAGAAGTAGGAGTCGTATCGAGCTAGACTATAACCTAAGTACCTTCATATAGCTGCATAATAGGAACTATGTGTGTTATTGTTTATGTATTTTTCATTTTCTTCTTTTCTCTGAATTTTATCTCGACCTCTGGACTACTCGATATTAGAAGAGCCAGAAGAGGAGCCAATTGAAGAGGAGCCTCTCGAGGAACCAAAAGAGAAAGATGTTAGGAACAAGAAAAGTATCGGTCACTTCCAATATATACTAGTCTTCGCCAGTAGGTTAACATATGATAAGCTTATAAGCATAATTAGGCCCAAGGCCCATGGAAGCCCTTAGTAAGCCATGGTCGGCCTTGTATGTAGCATATATACCCTCTCCATGCCTTGAAGAGGGTGGTTGGTTGTTTCATTTCTCATTTCACACACAAAAAAATATTATCACCCATTCCATATTACTTTCTCTCTCTAGAAACTTTCCAACCCACTTATCTCTAAGTAGTTCGTGTATAATACAAAGATACGTAGTATACTCAATTGGTATCAAGAGCCATGGAGTGCTGCGTTTAGTTTTTGTGTTTGTCTTTTAATTTGTGTTCAAAACCTTTACAAAGAGCAAAATCTTGATTTAAAAATTTTTAGCTTAAAAACCTTAAAGTTGTCATTTTTCTTGTTCCTATAGGGTTAGTAACACTAGTTGTACAAGATTTTTTTGCAAAAAACCAAACAAAAATGTGTGTTTTTGAGTTTTGAAAAATTTGGTTTCGTCATAGTTATAACCGAACTAGTCGTTGTAGTTGTAACCGAACGAGTTATTTTAGTTGGAACCAAACGAGTTGTTATTAGTTGGAACCGAACTAGTTGATTTTAGTTTAAACCGAACTAGTCTTTTTCTCTTGGAACCGAACTAGTCATTTTCTCTTGGAACCAAACTAGTCATTTTCTTTTGGAACCGAACTAGTCATTTTTCTCTTGGAACCGAATTAGTCTTTTTCTCTTGGAACCGAACTAGTCATTTTCTCTTGGAACCGAATTAGTCATTTTCTCTTGGAACCGAACTAGTCATTTTCTTTTGGAACCGAACTAGTCATTGTTAATTGGAACCGAACTAGTCATTGTTACATAGAACCGAACTAGTCATTGTTACTTGAGCACCGAACTAGTCATTGTTACTTGAGCACCGAACTAGTCATTGTTACTTGACAACTGATCTAGTCAGTTTGCCTGAGAACCGAACAAATCAATTCACTTGAGAACCGAACTAGTCAGTCTGTTAGATAACCAAACTAATCACTTTGATTAAGAACCGAACTAGTCATTTCCAATTGAAACCTATCACCTCCTTTCTAAATTATACGGTTATTTCTTTGACTTGTAAAATCCCCGTGAAACATTAACTTGTTTTCCCGGTTTTGTCGAGAATTGTAAAATCCCGTGTAGTTTCAAGAATTATTTCAAGACTCAACAACCACTCAACCAAACACAATTTCTTTCTACCACCGTCCGATCAACCAAGTAATCTTTGTAACAATCAAATGACGACTCTTGCTGACAAAGGGATTCTTTCGGGTGTCGACAATCGTCCACCTATGTTGGAAAAGAATATGTATGATTCGTGGAAAAGCAAAATGGAACTATACATGCCAAATAGACAACATGGACGAATAATTCTTGAATCCATTGAAAATGGTCCACTCATTTGGCCTTCAATTGAGGAAAATGGAGTAACTAGACCTAAGAGATATTCTGAGTTATCTCCTGCAGAAGCCATTCAAGCTGATTGTGACATCAAAGCAATTAATATCATTCTCCAAGGCCTTCCAACAGAAATTTATGCTCTTGTGAGTCAACATCGTGTAGCCAAGGATCTTTGGGAGAAGATTAAACTGCTCATGCAAGGAACGTCGTTAACAAGCAAGAATGAAGTGGGGTAAGTTTGTACTATTGAATTTGATAAGTTTCACTTACAAGAAAGAAGATCGTACACAAGTACTACTTGAATTCACACTGCTACTACAATGATATGATCATCTACAAGATAGCCACTGCGAGCAATGTTCCGAGAGAAGTTAGATAACAAGTTTCTAAACACACTTCTGATGAATGTAGTCAAATTCGTTACTAAGTGTTAAGTTGGTCAAAAGACTTGCATACTACCAATTTTGAACAGCTTCGATGCATTCTTGGACAACATAAGACATGCAAAATGAAGTTCGTTTGATGCATGAACGTACTCCGATCCTCTTGCTTTAGTTCATCTCACAATAACAACAGTCACCTTATCAAACTCATCAACACACTTCCAAAACACTCAACTTCAACCACTAGCTTTAACATATCCATCTCCACAGTATGGTTCACCTTATCAGTCTCAACAATACTCAACTCATCAATCATCAACACCTTTTTCAGTAACTTATCCATCTAATGATTTTCAATCATCAATTCACCACAACGTTTATTCTCCATCCTCATCATCCCTCAATTAGAATATCCTCCCTAAATTAACCAACAATCTAAATTTTCCCAACAAGACTCCGGTCTAATTGTTCAGTGTTCCAGAAAGGTCAGATCCCTATATGATGCCATCAATCACAATGAGTCCATTTTTGACTGCAGTTGTCACCTCCCATTATCCTCACTACCAATAATCAGCTCAGGAAACTCGTCAACCCTAGCAACAGCTACATCCAATAATGGAAGAGTTACACTACAACTAATTCAGGGGAGACAAACTTCTTTTGCTGCGAGTACTTCAAGGACTTACACTTTAGGGGCAAGTGGAAGCAATTCTGGAAAACAGAGGACAGTTATTTGCTACAACTATAAAGGGGCAGGCCACATGTCCAGACAGTGCACCAAACCAAAGAGAAAAAGGGATGATTTGTGGTATAAGGAGAAAGATTGCTGTACAAGCTTTAAGCACTTGTCAAAATATCTAAAATGAGGAGGAACTACTATTTTGTTGGAAAATCCAGAAATCCTGAAGGTCAAAGCACACAGATTGTCATTACTCATAATGCTGCTTATCAAGTTGATGATTTGGATGCATATGACTCTGATTGCGACGAACTCAAATCTGCCAAAGTTGCTCTCATGGCGAATTTATCTCATTATAGTATAAGTGCTCTTGCTGAGGTACACAATCATGATAATATGAATAATAATGTGGCAAATCAAGCTGTGCAGGTGATGCCGTCTTCTCAACAGTCGAGTGTTGTGAATCATTCAGAGACTGAAATAACCAGTGATAGCAATATCATTCCTTATTCTCAGTATGTGATTGAATCATAACAAGCAACTGTTCATAATTCTAACTCCTCTGCAAACAGGAAGATATAATATTATCTGTGATTGAACAACTAAAAACCCAAGTTGCTAATTGTACCAAGATAAATCTAGAAAATAAGAGTGTGAATGATACCTTAACTGCTGAGCTTGAAAGATATAAGGAACAAGTTAAAGTGTTGAAAGAAGGACAAAATGTTGATTCAAAGAGTCAAAATAACATTTCAGACACATGTGCACAGTCTGTAGAGATTGATCTTCTTAAACAAACTCTTTCAGAACATTTAAAAGAAAAGGAATCTTTATTACAAACGGTTACTCTTCTAAAAAATGATTTTAAGAAAGAAGAATCTAGGAACATTGATAGAGAAATAGCTCTAGAAAAGCAGATCAAACATCTAGATAATATTGTTTTTAAAAGAGATCAATCTGCACAAACTGTTCACATGTTGACGAAACCTCAGTTTTTCTATGATAATACCACTAAACAAGCTCTAGGTTTTCAAAATCCCTTCTATCTGCAGAAAGCTCAGCAGTCGAAACCAAAGCTATATGTTGGCGATATTATTGTTCAAACTAATCCTATTGTGATTCCTGACTCAGAAGAGACCTTAACACTTGCTGAAGAGAGTCGTTCCAAAATGCTTTTAAAACATAAGGATAATATGATACCACACCGATAGATTATGCTGCTCTTAACCAACTTTATAAAGATTTTTCAACATGATTTGTTCCACAAACTGAATTATCTGCTGAACAAGCCTTTTGGTCTCAGAATTCTATGAATTCTTCAGAACCCACACTTTCTATTAGACCCACCAATGTTGAGGTTCCAAAAGAACTTCCTAAAGTCAGCATGGTTAACACGAGTTTGAAGAAACTTAAACACCATCTTGCTAACTTTGATGTGGTAGTCAAAGAAAGGACCACACCCACAAACCCAAATCTGAGGACACCAATCAAGAAAAACATTATCTGTTGCACATGGATCTGTGTGGACCAATGCGTGTCGCGAGTATAAATGTAAAAAAGTACATCCTTGTTATTGTCGACGATTACTCTCGATTTACATGGGTAAAATGCTTGCGATCAAAAGATTAAGCTCCACTTTTATTATCAATTTTTGAAGATGATCCAAGCTTCTTTAATTTCAAGTATATTAGCTTAATAGTTGCATTTGCTTATTTTCAGCTTATCTCTTGCTTATTTGTGCTTAATATTGTCTTATTATGCTTATTAAACATGATTGATTATCTATTTTTGAGTTATATAGATTAGATCTTAGTTTTCTTCATTTTGCCTTAAAAATCATTAAAAATCAAAAAAAATATTAGCATAATAAGTAGCTGTTAGATTTTGGCTTATTTGTTTGTAGTTATAGTTTTATTAAGGTGATAATAAGTTAGTTATTATCTGGTATTCAAACTTTGTTCAATAGATTTAATATTATAAGCTTAAATAGATTTCATGAATTCTAAAAGGGTGTTTAGCACAGCAGTACTAACCAAGAGTTAGTACTGCTTGTGGCACTTTAGGATCTTTAAACTGAATTTATTGATCATTTGTAGGATTGAGAGTTTGAATTCTAAGTAGTTTGCTGAGTTAAATCAAGTTTTCTTAGGATTTCTAGTTTATAATTTGAATCAGTTAGCAATAGTTTAAGTGTAGTTAGCATTTTTAGCTTATTTGCCTTCTAGTTGTCATTTTTGTTAAAATTGCACTTAATTAGTTGTTTTGAATCAATTAGAATCAAGTCATTAGGTCTGCACTATGGTTTTGTGTCTTTGGTCAAATGCATCAGCAGTAAAAACAGCCAAAAAGTCAAAATTCAATCTTAATTTTTAGCAAGTAAAAGTTAGTTTTAGTTTTCCAAATTTCTTGCACAAGAAGATTATAAGGTAGTTTAATTATGTTTGAACTTATTTTAGCTTATAAAGCTTATTTGGTCATCTGTTTTTTGAGCCTTTAAATAAGCATTTTGTCTTTTCAATTTCAAAGAGGAACTTAGCAGGTTCTGAGAGTTTTAAGCTGTTTTCAATAGGTTTTTCCAATAAGCTCCTGTGTTTCAAAATAGTTTTTAAAACTTGTTTTATGAAAACTTTTTGTTATAGTTTAAGCCTGAATAAGCCATATCCCTACAAGGATCCAAAAGCTTATCTAAAAATAAGCTCAAAGATCCCTATAGGGCCTGTTTGGTTGCCAGAGTTCAATTAAGTGCTTATTAGGTCAATTTAGCTTATTTCTTTTTGGTTTTTACTCACTGTCCACTTAAAATAACTTATTAGGTTAGAATTAGTTAGTTTGTAGCTTATTAAGTCATTGTTAGCTTATTCTAGTTTTTTTCATTTAAACCAAAAACAACTAAGTCAGTAGCTACTAGCTTTTTCATAGTGCTTTTTCTTTGCTTATTTGTATTTCAAAATGAATCTTCTCTGCAATTTTAAATAGCTTTTAGGTTAAGCTTTAAGTAGGAATAGGGCTTATTGTCATAAGGATCCATTTTAGTACTTATTTTTAAGCCCAAAGTTGCTAGTTGACTGTTTGGTCTATAGTTTTATCCTAAGTGCTTAATTTGCTTATTTTCTTTCCTTTTGCTTATTTTCTTGTTTAGACTAGCTTATTAGTTTGCCTATGCTTTGCTTTCCTAGCTTTTAGCTTATTGTTAGCTTTTTAAGTTGTAAATTTTAGATAAAAAGCCAAAAAGTAAAAAAATAGTTTTAAGAGTTTTTCTGTCTTATAAGCCAGTTTTCAGCTTATTTAGTGATTTTCAAAAATAATTTCTTTTATTAAAAGTGCTTATTTTCAGCTTTTCTACAACTTTGCTTTTATAAGTTTTCAAAAAAAAAGGGGAAGATGGAAATCGGGGGTGAGCAAGGCTCGAACCCCCGACCTCAACATCCTCAACCCTTATAAACAACACACACCACACACCTCTAACCATCGTGCCCTGGGGTCTTTTTCATTCTAAGTTTACAAAATCTAATACTTGTATACATTTTCCCTTTTTAAGCTAATAAGCTGTTATAGCTTTTTACACAGCTTATTCGATAAGCTGTGTAACTAAGCTTATTTTTCCTAGGTCCGTATTAGTTCAAGCTATTTTCCATAATTTTTTCAGAATTTTTATAATTAGTTTAGTATTTTTAAACATTTATTTTTATTAAAAACTTTAAAAAATCATAAAAAATAGAAAAATAATCAAAAAAATATAAATCTTTTTTAGAAAATTTTCTTTTATCGTAAAGTTTCTAGGAAAATTAGTTTTGCTTTCGTAGGGTTTAATTTGCAAAATTTCATTTTTTAAAGAACGGGATTCGTTCCCGTTTACATTTTTCGTGTTTTTAAGCTCATTTCAACTCTGTTTTTGTTCTAGTTTTCTTTAAACTTACTTTTTAGTCAATTAGAGTCTATTTAAAAAGAAAAAAAAAATTCATTTTAGGTTTAAATTTGGAAATTTAGTTTTTTTAACTGCCGTTTAGGGTTCCCGTTTTGCGTTTTTAGTTAAAGTTTAATTTCCCGTTATTTGTTTTCGTGCTTAATTGTTATCATTTGCTTATTTTAATTTGTAGAAGTAGATAATCAAATCAATCTTGGTTACCAATTCAAATCATTTTCCAAACAAGAACGTGGTTTCAATTTCATAAATCGTTGGGGAAACGACCCGGGAATCATACTTCCCGGTTAATATACGTATTATTATATATTTAACGTGTGATTTTTCTTACTACCTATATCCTCAAGGGTAGTTTGGGAATTTCATATTATTTTATATTTTATCAATACGTGTGTCGATTTACAATGAATCAATGCTTCAGTGCGCTTTATCTTCAAAAGAAGAGAAATCTTCTTGTATCCTAAGTAAATACTTAAAATCATAAAAACACAAAAAGATTTTTTATTTTTATAAAATTTTATAAAAACAAAAGAGAAAAATATAAAATCAGAAAAACCAAAAAGATTTTTCATTTTATAAAACCTTTATAAAAACAAAATACAAAATTAAAAAATAAGAAAAATACAAAAAGAAGTTTTTCAATGACATGTCTTTTGCAAACGATAATATTTACGTCCCTAGAAATGTCTTTTAATAAAGGAACGGGACAAATATATAGTTCGTCCAAAAGTTCAAAAGTTTTTCAAAAAAAAAAATAAGAAAAAAAAAAAAAACTAAAGGGCCATATTAATATGGCTATTGCAATTATTTCATAAGCAACCCGTCAAGCATCCTGTAAAGGCAAGTATTTCAAGAAGAAAACTTGACCTCTCAACGGGAATTTATTCTCGGGCATGGTCTACTTTATGACCATGTAAAGGCTTGTGATTACTTTGCATCACAACCCGTACTTCCTATTTTCCATAAGTGTACGCGTCAGTGCGCTTATGTGTCAAAATAAGAGAAATCTTATTTTTATTGGTAAAAAGTTATCTTCATAATGAATCAGTGTTTTCAGTAATCAAAAAAAGATTTTTCAAAGACAATTCGACCACTCAAACAATGACCAACATCTCTTAAATAGAAAATGGTCATTATTAGGGAGGAGAAATCTTCATCAAATAATCTTTTAAAACGTCTTTCAAAATAAGTTCACGAAATTTAACTGTTAAAGTTTTTTAATAATACGGATCCCATAACTTAAGGGGAGTTAAAGGATTTTAACTACACAAGCTTTAGATGTCATGTTTTTGTAAAACTTTATGACTTATTTTGCAATTTGAAGACTTTAGTTTGATTTATCACAAAATAATTTAAGCTTATCAATTCTTTGAACACGATCTCGAGTATATGTGCGTACTAGGTTTTGCTGATTCCGAGGTATCGAAACCAGCAAGGGGGAAGGAATAGATATAACAAGAAAGATAATGAGTACACGTGATAGAATTCATACCCTATTCTCATTTTAGGTCATTCCGGGAAGACAAATGTCATAACCGCAGAGAAAATCAGTGTTTTAACTTGTTACTTTCGGATGCACTATTTCAACTACATAGGGGTAGAGATATCTTGTGATTTCAAGTATGCATCATTTAAGATACTAGGAGGGAGTATTGTAAGAAGATTTATTCTAAGTGTGAGAAGATTGGTTACTAATTCAATAAAGGCTTCCTTAAATGGTCAATCCCTAAGCTTATTCTTAAAAGAAGTAGAAATATTTGATAAAAGAAGGTAACACTAGATGTATGATGATTCCTTAAGTCAGTCAGTATTCTGCAGAAAGAAATGAGTATATTTGGGACTTAGTTCACTTAGGTGCTATCATTTCGACTACTTAGAGGGAATAATTGTGACATTCGAGACTTAGTTGACTTTGGTGTTACAATTTGTATCATAACTATCCTAAAGAGAGAAATGCGCTCATCCGGGACTTAATTGATTTGGGATTCGGTATCAAGATTTTTCTGGAAGGGTTATTTGTGTACTTCGGATATCTGGGCTTTATACATCAAGACTGCTTGATGCGGCTTGCAAGAAAGTTTTGAATCTACTCAAGAAAGGATTAATGGTTTAGGGGAAGCTAAGACAACTTCAACACCGACATCACCAACCACACAAGCTCAAGTTACATATGTATCTGAATCTGTTTCATACTTGAAGTTTGAAGCAAAGACTTTCGTAACTTGGAAAGAAAGTTGAAGCAATGCTGAAGAGTGCTTGGATAGAGAAAGATCAGATTAACAACTTCTTGAAAGAAAGAATGTTAATGAAGAGCTTAAAAAAGTTTGTTGGTGGGAGATTGTACGAAGGAGACCTATGGCTGCTACAAAGGACCATATAATTTCATCATATGATGTTCTCATCATTCAGGTCAAATCTTCGTATATATTAAACATGTGAATATGTTAATAATTAGTGTAGACTTATGGTAATCATAAGGAGTGCTTTAGTACAAAGTTTTCAAGAATTTCTTAGTAAATTCAAAAAAATTTAAATTTCTGTACTCGGCACTATCTCATATCCCTCATAATTTTCGAGGGAGCATTAAAATGTTCCTATAAGTTATTCTGTAACATTTTATCCCCAGACGTTTAATCAATTGATATCCAAAATATCAAGGGATTAACATTTTGGATAAGGGGAGAAAATGTGATTAAACTGAATCTTAACGTTTAATCGAAATTGATCATTTAAAAAAGACTCAGTACATTCTACACATAACACGTAGCTCTAAAACGATAAATCGATGCACATGTTAAAGGGGGAGCTTTAGTGATACTGAAAAAAAACTCTCAAAGTGTAAAATCTTTTTGATAAATTATATATCAAACACTTTGATTTTGAATTTTCAATGGTTTTGAAGATTGTGATGGAATTAACCCAAAAGACCGCCATGTTTTTAATTTATTGAGATATAAGGTGGTTAAGGCATAGGTATTCAAATCCATGATCCAGCCAGAACTGAGGGATGGATCTACCTAGGATATCCCACTAGTTAGTGTAAGAAGTCTTGAGATATGATAACAGGAGAAAAGTGTAAAAAGGGAATAATGCCAGACTGAGATGGAGCTAAACACTAGGAACAAACGCCACACAAGAATTAGTATATGAAGAATTCGGTAAGCATTGAAGGGGTTGAAGAATGAAAAAGAAAAGTAAGCATAACAGGTGGTCAAGAAAAGAAGCCTCCTACACTTATGCAAACCGGTCAATACATAAACCTGTCGAATACACTAAGGAGTTGTCCTAACATTGAGACTGTCATGGACCCAGTGACGCCATGCACAACCCTCCCTAGTCCACTCAAGGTCTCTCATAAAGACTCTTGTTTCATCTCTACACGGAGATTACAACTCATTTCTATTGACTTTACTCACAATCCGAGTTAGTTGATATTGAAAAGTGCATCAGCCTTCAGCCTCCGATCACTAAAACTAAATGTGCACATTGAGTCTAGAGCCAAAGGATCATCCATAAATTATCCATAGCAATTTTCAAATTTAATGCCTTCCTAAGTCACATAATGTGAATTACAAGATATAGATTAAGTGTCCTACGCATTATCCTTCGGATTTTGGCTTAAACATCAAAGTGAATTCTCATAATTAAGAATGGAAATCCTGCTTATGAGCCAACATCAAACAAGCTCAGGTAGGATGGAACCTTGTGTCGATTTCTTTATGAATACAAACTTAAACTTTGTACAACTTGAACGAAATGATGGTCGATTCTATAATAAATCAAACTTGTTCCACAGGAAATGGATCAATGTTGTTAATGAATTTTTGAAATGATTAACACTCTCGGTGTGTCACAAAAACACTTTTGCAAGTGATACACCGATTGATTTTCAAATCAATTTTCTATTTTCAATCGGTGAGATAGTAACTCGCTGGTTCACTCTTATCGTGCTGTCTGCTTTGAGACGTTCCAAAATGAGAACAACTGAGTTTGATGACACAAATACACTTGTGTAGGGAAAGAATCTATACTTTAGCTGGAAATCTTGTCAATGCGATTCATCTTAAAGTGAATACTACCTGATCAACCAGGTCGAATCCATAAGGATATCGAAGGTACTCGAAACCAAACACGACAATATGACAAAGCCATATTCGTACCCCCGCTTTATTGCTAACTGTTTTATTGCAGGAAACTTAAAGATGGTGGTGAAGGTACCTGTTTCCCGCTGACTCACAAGATCCATAGCCACATGCTCATACCCGACCGACAAACATAAAGACATCATGAAAGCTCAAGTACATGTTTCAAGACTTCTGCTACTCTGATACCGTACGTCTTTCTTGAAGTGACGAAGTATTAAAGTCAAAGAATTTCAAAGAAGTTTCCGTCACTCTGATACCGAACGTCTTTCTCGAAGTGACGAAATGTTAAAGTTAAAGAATTTCAAGAAAGATGCAACATTAAAGCTTTTCAAGTCAACAAATCAAGAAAGGTATGAGCATGTCGGTCCAGAAGTCACAAGTTACACAAGATGGCAAGATTCATTAAGATAGCGATGAGATTACGCTTGGTTGATGATCTCAAGATGCTCAAGATCACATTCTATCATACAAATCAAGATAAAGGAACAAGCTCAAGCCTAAAGTCAAATATCACTACATCATATTCACAAGACAAGAAAAAGAAAGAAGTCTGCAAGCACAAGAATGAAGACCTTCATAATATGATAGGTTTAAGTTTTTGTAACATGAAGTGACCTCCCTTAGGGGGAGATTATTAGGAATACGAAATTCCTAAAAAAGTCTTGGTCACTTCATAGATATCGAAAGATAGCTTGTCAAGTAATATTTAGAAACTTACATAGGTAACTAGTCCAAGGTCCATGGAAAACCCATGTAACCAAGGCCCATGTCCACCTCATGTAAGTATAAATACCCTCTCCACACATGGAGAAAGTGTTGGTTCTCTTTGTAATTTTCATAGTTCAATCAACCTCTTTATTTTCCTTTTTTACTCTCTCTACTTTCTCTCTCTAGTTCATCTTTTATGTGAAATGAGTTTTCTTCATGGTACAAAACCAATCACCATTGGGTGAAGGTTCAACAATTCCAACTGATCCCCATCACACACCCACCTTTATTCAACCATCTCCTCAGCCTCAAATGATACAACAACCTAGGAAGCCTAAAAGAAAGGACACTCAGGTACCTCACCCTAGTGATCCTATTAAGAATGTTACAGATGAGGCTGTCCATAAGGAGTTGGGTGATAGTTTGGTGAGGGCTGCCACTACTGCTTCTAGCTTAGAAGCAGAACAGGACAGTGGTAACATCAATAAGACCCAATCTAAGGTAACACCTAATGAATCTAGTTCCTTAGGAACTACTTCATGTGGTGGTCCCAAATCCCAAGAAACCATAAGGGATACTATTGCTCAAACTAGGTTTGAGAATGTATCTAAACATTCCAATGATTCTGCTCGCAAGAGGTAACACACTTCAAAGTGATGAGGATAGACTTAAACTTAATGAATTGATGAAACTATGTACCACTTTACAAAAAGGGTTCTTGATTTGGAGAAGACAAAGACCACTCAACAGAATGAGATTGCTAGTTTGAAAAGAAGGGTCAAGAAGCTTGAAAAGAAAAGTAGGTCAAGAACTCATAGGCTGAAGAGATTATACAAAGTTGGTTTGACAGCTAGGGTATAATCCTCTAATAATGAAGAAAGTTTGGGTGAGGATGCATCCAAACAGGGGAGGATTGATGCTATTGATGCAGATGAAGAACTTACCATGGTTAGTGTTTAAAATGTAGATGAAGAGATGTTTGATGTGAATGTTTTAGATGGTGAGGAAGTGTTTGTTGCAGAACAAGAAGTAGTTAATGCTGGTAATGTAGTTAGTACTGCTAGTGATGCAACAACTGTTAGCGCTGCTACAACAACTACTGCTACAATTACAACTGTTGATGATATTACTTTGGCTCAATCACTTATGGAAATAAAAGTACAAAACCCAAGGAGAAAGGGGTTGTTATACAAGACCTGGGTGAATCTACAACAACAATATCTTCACAACTATCTTCACAACAATCACATGACAAAGGTAAAGGGATATTGATAGAACCTGTGAAGCCTATGAACAAGAAAGATCTAACCAGGATTGATGAAGAAACTGCTTTAAAATTACAAGCTGAATTTGATGAAGAAGAAAGACTTGCAAGAGAGAAAGCTAAAAAAGTAGAAGAAGCCAATATTGCCTTGATTGAAACATGGGATGATATACAAGCAAAGATTGATGCTGATTTTCAATTGGATGAAAGAATGCAAGCACAAGAACAAGAAGAGTTGTCTATTGAAGAAAAGGCTACATTATTTCAACAACTCTTAAAGGAAAGAAGAAAGCATTTTGCAGCTAAAAGAGCATAAGAGAAAAGAAACAAACCACCATAAAAGCTTAACAGAGACAAATAATGTGTACTTACCTAAAGAACATGGAAGGATACAAGCTCAAAGATTTGAAGTTGAAAGAGTTTGATTCTATTCAAGAGATGTTTGACAAAGCATTCAAAAGGGTAAATACATTTGAAGACTTTAGAACAGAGTTGGTGGAAGGCAAAGAAAAGAGAACAGGAATAAATATGATACAAGAGATTACAAAGAAGCAAAAAGTGGAAGATGACAAAGAAACAACAGAGCTTAAACAATTAATGAAAATCATTCCCGATGAAGAAGAAGTAGCAATTGATGCTATACCTTTAGCTGTTAAGTCTCCAAGTATTGTTGACTGGAAGATTTATAAAGAAGGAAGAAAAAGCTATTATCAAATAATGAGAGCTGATGGAAAGTCTCAAATGTACATGTTCTTTAGTCAAATGCTTAAAAGTTTTGACAGGGAAGATTTGGAAGATTTGTACAAGTTGGTAAAAGCTAAATATGAGTCAACAAAGCCAGTGGAAGACTTAGATTTGTTGTTATGGGGTGATTTGAAAACAATGTTTGAACCACATGTAGAAGATGCAGTATGGAGGAATCAACAAGCATACAAAGTGTTGGATTGGAAGCTGTATGACTCCTGTGGAGTACATTCCTTGAGGATGCAACATATGCAGATTTATATGTTGGTAGAGAAGAAGTATCCCCTTGCACCACTTACACTTTCAATGATGTTGGAAAAGAAGCTTAATATTGATTATGAAAGTAAAATGGCTTATCAGCTTTTTAAATTCATCATAAAACAGCTTAAGAAGTAAAGAAGTGTTTGGAAGCATCCTTTTGGTGTCGATGAAGCTTTAAATGAAGAAACTTGATGATTTTGAAGAAGAATACAAGTTTAAGGGAGGATTGTTGGGATTAAAAGTCTTCTTGATACTGTTAGAATTACTGTTGCTTATGTTTGTGTTAATACTGCTTAGCTAGAGTTAGTACTGCTCAGAGACTTCAAAGAAAATATGTTAAGTGTTTACTACTGCTAGTACATAGTTAAAACTACTAGTGAATATTAGTACTGCTAGTGAATATTAGTACTGCTAGTGAATATTAGTGCTGCTGATGAACTTTAAAGAAAATATGTTAAGTAGTTACTACTGCTAGTACAAAGTTAAGACTGCTCAGCTGAAGTTAATGCTGCTAGTAAAAATAAGCTTGAAGTTACTACTGCTAGTGAATATCAAGTTAATGCTGCTAGTTGGTACTACTTATATGATATGTATTAGTTGTGTATAGAAAAGATTTTAGATACTTAGGAAAGTATTGTAAGCCGACTAGGGCTCCTTGGTGTATAAAAGGAGGTCCTAAGGCATAGAGTTTGATATACAACTAGACGTATAATTCTTAGCTTCAAGGTCTTTGTAACCCTAATACTTTGAGAGTATTCGTATTATTATCATTAATAATATTGGAGCTTATTTGTTGAATTATATGTTCATTGAATTACTATTTCATTGATAATTCTTCTTAATATTAAAGATTAGATTCCGCATAATCTTTAATATATTTAAACAAAGCCTTTACTATAGTTGTGTTAGATTTATCTAATATAACTAAACCTTAAACAAGCTTAAGTAATTCGATCTATTGAAGTGGGATCAACAAAATATGTTTGTCAAGAACAATGTTAACGATATGATTATAAAGATGAAGCAAAACGAAAGGAATTGCCAAACTATATATAAAAACATGGAAAGAAAAATAGACGAGTGGTCGAAGTCTCAAAATCACATCTCTTATGAATGAACCAATAGGACTGAACCACCTCCTCCTTAAGCTCACACCAAGCAACTGAATGTTGTATTCACTGTGAGTGGAAAGTCCAATGATCCTCCGAAAATTCAAAAAGATCCACCACCTCCTATCATCGTTAACAATAAAATCGAAAAAGATAAACCAATTAAGGTAACAAAAAGGGACTATGATGTGGTCAAATCAAAAGAATATCCATTCCGTAAGTACATACCAAAAATCTTATACCCTCAACGTTTAAAAGTGGACCATTCCCATTTGAACCGTATCGTCAAGGAATCTTAAATCATGTTAAGTATAATAATAATAGTAATAATAGTAATAATAATAATAATAATAATAATAATAATAATAATAATAATAATAATAATAATAGTAAATAATAATAATAACACTATAAAAAACTAAAACTAATATATATTATATAACAAAATCTTTATAGTTTTTAAGATGTCGTGCACAGGGCCCCGTGTATTTCTTACTTGATTTATGTAAAAAAATGTTTTGAACTTTGTGGGTGTGTTCACTGAAAATCTTTACGAGACTATAACTCGTCCACTCAGGAAAACGAGGGGTTTAAAGGCTTGTTGCATACGCTAAATGCAACTGTGTTGCCTACGAAAGTACGCTTAAGAATTTTACGCTTTCTTGTAGTTTTGTTTGTTTTGTAGATTTAATAAACATGTGGTGGTTGGTCAGATGAAGTCTTATCCTAGGTGATATATATTTGGATCGATATATTACATATGGTTGAATTCACATGCTTACACTGGCATTCTGTTTCACGCCGTATCGTTCAGAATTCAACCGAGCACTTAAGAATCCCGGGAAGTCTCGTCTCTTATATTTATTTTTCCCATTTTCCTACCTTTAAGTTATTTTCTAGTTACGCATAATGCTCAACTTAAGTGTGGGGGGAAAATGAATTAAAAAATTAGACTTATTATTAATTTCTAACTTTTGTTCGCCCTCGGTAATCTAAAAATCTAATTTTGTTTTTAAATTCTTTTGCCACTTAGGTTAATATATTAGAATAAAACATAGTAAATAAATAAAGTTTTGAAATCAGAGATGTGTCCCGATTGATAGAGTAGATCAAGACTCGGGATCGATGACATTACTTGCACATTTATAACCATTCGAGTAAATATGTGAGGATTTTGAGCATGTATATAGCATACGTATTTTGTGCTTGATTCCTTTGATTATGAGTGTGTCGATGATCTATTGATTCTAGAACTTGTGCTTGTTAAATTATTACGAGACCGCAGTGAGATCACGTTCGCGTGATTGAGATATTTGAGTGATAAATAGGCAACATAGGATTTAAACCAAATTAGCCTATCCATTTAACATATTATTCTTTTAGCTAATTACACTGATTAGCTAACCACCAAAATAAAACCCATCTGTAGCACTCATCTTTAGTGCTAGATACCCATAGTTTAACCCGCTGAGCCATTCTATTCATTTTTCTCATCCACTTAAAAAATACAAAAAATTTATAATCTTTAGGCTAGCCTTACCCATTGTCGAAAGTTTTAATGGTTGGTTGCTAGTTTCTCGGTATGATTGGTTGATTTTTGCTTACAGTTTGTTCGCATTTTATTATGAGTGTTGTGTCAAGATGAAGAAGGCCTGCTTCGTTTTTTGTATTTTTTTGTGGTGTATGCTTATACTAAGTATGGGGGAATTGTTAGTTATGTGAAATGAATTATAGAAAAAAATTTAAAAAATGAAAAAAAAGAAAAAAAATCGAAAAAAGAAAAAAAGAGAAAAAGAGAGAGAAAAAAGTATGAATAAAAGTTGATGTGTTGGTTGGTTGTGAGGCATATTGTTATATCATTTGTACGAGTTCGAGGTTGTGTTGTCTGATAACCTTACGGGTTTATGGATTTTCGTAACTAGCAATATGAGTTTCTTGGACTTGTCGACATGTATTTTAATTATAAAACCAACTCCAGTATATATTTCCCATGCCTTATCCACTCACTTATTAACCCTTAGCCTAACATTACAACCCAAATAAAAGTCTTCTTTTGATATTTATAACTGGTGCTTACGTCATGTCGGTGCAGTTTTGTTTCTTGTACAAGCTTATGGTATGAAATGAATCATGTCTGAGCAGTTAAGTGTGATTTCCCTTTTACCCTCTATTACATCATATATGAGTGTTTGAGTGAATTATACTTTCCTTCTTTGTGAGGTGCTTAGTCATGTTATTACAGCTTGAAGATCATTGGGTATTGTCAAACATCTTTGTTTTCGCATATTAATAAAATTCAAAAATACTTTTCATAATTCTATTTTTTTGTAAAGCTTATTTCTATCTTTATTTTGCTTGAGTACAAGAAAACTCTTAAGTGTGGGGGGTGTTTGCGTCTTTTGTGCTTATTTATAATAAAACCAACAATATTTTTGATATTTTCAAAAAATTTAAAATTTAAAATTTTCCTTTATTTTGTCATGTAGGAATTTTATTTTTGAATGTCTTTTCTTAGATTTGCTTAAAGGAAAGCAAAGTTTAAGTGTGCGGGAATTTGATAACGCTCATTTTATCTATATTTCTATATGCGTTATCTGTGTTTTTATGGATATTTATTGGTTAATAATAAGAACTTTCAATATAACTATATTTGTTATTATAGGTTCGTGGCACGTGTCGTGGAAGAAAACGGAAGAATACACGAAGATATGGAGCTTAAGCAAAGAAAGAACGCAAATTAAAGATCTCTCGACACATGTCCACTGTTTTGGCCATAACATGAGCATACGAACTCCGTTTGACGCGATTTAACTGCCTACGGAAGCGGAAAAGAATTATCTACAACTTTCGTTCTTGGTCCAAGAGCTGAAAATGGGGTTAAGTATGCCGTACTTGTAAAAAAGTGCGGCACACTTTTGTCGCCACACTTTTGTTTGTCATGAAGTACGGCGCACAAATAAAAAGTGCGACACACTTTTTGTCTGATGCAGAAACTGACCACATACACCCCCAACTTGGTCACTAAGTGTTGGAGAACACTATAAAGACCCTCTTGGTGCCTGGAACTTCATATCTCACACACACAATCCATTAAACACTTGGAGAAGAGAATTTGGACAAAGGAGGGTGACAATACTTTGATCCAAACACCACTTACCACCACCACCTCTTACCACGGTTCTTAGCTACGATTTCCAGTGAGCAACCACCATTCTCAGACCTCATCTATCCGTTTCCAAAACCTAACAACCCATATAGTTGGAGAATTCACCATACTTCTCATAAGAACTCAATATAAAACTCGTTGCCAAACACCCCCTGTATGTGTACCATTGTTGTTGTTGTTGCTGAATTTCCAGAAGTTTGGTGATATATTTCGGTTGGTTACAGAAGTATATGATATAGGCTTGTTATTGGAATCATTGGTTGATGTTGGTATTGGTTGTTTAGTCGGATATTTTGCTATTCGATCTTTTGTTCCCATACACTTCCGTTTATGGATATTTGGTACTTTCCTATTTTATTGATGAAATATTCTGAGTTTATCATTTATAATATGGTTGTTATGAATATGCACATGGAGTAGTCATTTTATGTTTGTTTGGGCGATATGTGATCTTTGATATGGGGCGTTTAGATATGTGTATATAGAATTGGTTAAACATGATTTGACTAAGTATATAGGCCGAAAGGGTACTTATGAATCTGTGTTTTATCATTCCACTTATTTTATTAGTTATAATAACATATAAAAGCCGAAAGGATTCGTTGTTATTAACTAGTATATTCACTCGTTATATTTAAAGGCCGAAAAGATTTGTAACTTGTGTTGTCTTATTTTCTAAAATTATAAACACTATCCTAAACCTATAATTGTCTTAGTGATCATTGCCTAAACAAACATGCTTGAATCATTTGCTTGAATCATTTCCTAATTGATTTCTTTATAATATTCGATATATTCATGTTTTGGTTAATTTGATAAGTGACAATCTTTTTAGCCTTAGCACATTAATTACAAACTGTGAAAACTACAATTCTCTTGACCTGGACTTACCTAATCTTTATTACATACGAAAGGGTATACTTGCTCGTGTTGTGTTTTTAGTCAAAATTGGCATTTCTAAGTATTATAAATTTAAAGCTTGTAAAACACACATCAGGGTGTCCATTTAGGGTTTGATTATTTCACGTGACAAGGCTTAAGGTCTTGTCCTACCTTGTTCGTGAGTTATAATCTTTAATCTTTTCTCATGATAAAATATGCTACTCTAATCTTGTAAAACCAAAAATTGTATTATCCTTAATTTTATATATCACTCGTGGATTATAAAATAGAAAGGACTTTTCAATACATAGAAATTAAAATGAGAGAAAAAGTTTAAATTTATGATACGAGGTTATATGCATGCTTCCTCATACATGTTGCACTTGTTTTATCAAAATCTTATATACCCTTTAAAATTAAGGCCATCCAAGTATGAGATAACTTGCAATTGTTTTTTTCTCTAGAACAATCATAGGTGAATTGCAACCCAAGGTAATAATAACCGTATGGTCAAACCTGAGATCAATTATTACAATTTTTGTATTTGACGACTAAAATCGAGTCTGGTTGTTCAGACCTTCGACTCGAGGTAAAAGATGAGGCGAAATATGCCATCTTGACATTATTGTTCTTGATAATTGATGAGGTGTCATTTTATACACTTTTTCGGGGTCATTTTATTGATCCCAATGAATAGATCTTTAACTCCTTAACTTGATGTAAGGTTTAGTATCCTTGGATAAATCCAAAAGTACTAAGAATGAAACTTTGAGTGAATGATATAAACTATGCGGAATCTAGTTTATACCACTAAGAAGTATACTCAATGAAACAGTAAAGTATGTTTGACACACAGAAAGATATAACTAACACAATAAGCTTTAACATATTAGTACGATCAATCTAATGAAGTGATTGGGTTTACAACCTTGAAGCTATGAATTCTATGGAAAACTGATATCTAAAACCATAACCTAGGATCTCCTTTTATACACCAAGGAGTCTTTTACAAGATAACTACAAATCTTTTAAACTTTTATAAGATATCAACATATCTTCTAAATATATAATCTTATACATATCTTCCTATCTTTATAGAATATATACTTTGAACAAATCCATGCATATCCCTTCACACGTCTTTATCTTCATGCAGTCTTCAGTATTTAGCTGTATTAACTTCTTCTCAGCAGTATTAAGTTAGTACTGGTAGTACTAACTTTTGCTCTAGCAGTACTAACCAGTTAGTACTGGTAGTTATAATCTGTGCAGTACAAACTCTTTAAGCTTGGCAGTACAAAGTTGAGCTAACAGTATAAACTTTATAGAAGACCTTAATTCCCAACAATCCTCCCCTAAACTTGTGATTTACCTTCAAATCATCAAGTTTCATGAATTAAACCTTTTGGCTCTGAGAGGATTCTTTCAAACATTTCAAGTTCTTGGTCTTTCTACCTGATAGAATATTTTCCTTAAAAGCTCATATATTATCTCTGAAGATTCATCCACTTGAAGTTTGTTAGCCAACATTACAGTCATAAGTGCTCTTGTCAGTTAATAATCTTTTTTAACTAACATAAAGATGTCATGTCCTCTTTCTGTAGACACATGGTGAACACCACATGTATCATACAATTTCCATTTCAATGGATCAAGCATATATCTCTGAAGCTTCCATAGTGTATCATCATCATCTGGTTTAAATAACCTCTTTAATTCAACCCATACGACCTTCTCTTTATCAATTGTAGGCTCTGTTGAACTAAACTTCTTCTTAACTAAATCCCAAAGCTTCTCCAGGTCATCTCTATCAAATCTCTTCAACATGTCTTCAAAAACTTGATAGACCTCTGTATGGTTTCCAACTCTTATAATTCTCCAGTAACTTGATTCTTTAGTGAAAACTTCCCAGTCGATAATTGGATATTTAACCTGTAGAGCTTCAATGTACACTTCTTCTACTAGAACTGTCACTAACAATTTCTTTAGCTCTTGTTCTGATACTTCTTTTTCTTTTCCTGCAGATTGTTCTTCAACTGACCCTGAAACTTCTCCAACCTTTTGTCTTTTAGAAGGTGGCTTTTAAAAATCAAATCTAGATATCTTCATCACTTCCTTTTCAATCTCAAAATCCTTAGGTACAAAAGATTGATTTTGATCCCATACTCATTCAAATATAGGTCTAATATCTTCATAGCTCATTCCCTTGAAACGACTCTGCTTGTATCCTCCCTGATTCTTCAAATACATGCACATGTTCTTCCTTACTTCAGCTTTAGAGAAAGATGTATTTTGTTTTGCATGATATCTGAGCACAACAGGATCACTCCAATCAATATCATGAGCTTGAGTAGTTTCAGCCACACATTCTTTCCTTTTATCCAACTCCTTTTGCAATTCCAAGGCTTGTGCTAGATCATACTTCTGTTGTTCTTGTCTTGCTATATCAATCTCTTCTTGTAATTCTTTATCTATTTCTGCATCCCTAGCAATCATTTGTCTTTCTTCTTTATTAATCTGTTCTTGTAGTCTAATAGCTTCTTCATGCCCAAGTCTTTCTTGTTCTAGTTGCTTCTTTGTCTTCTTCTGAACAGATTCATCATCTTTCATGATAGCTTTTCCTTTATCTTTTCTCTTTTCTGCACTCCTTCTGATATAAACTAGTCTTTCAGGAATGGTAGTACTAACATCAAAAATAACAATACTAAGTACTACTTCAGTAGTACTAACACAAGCAGTACTAACTGATATGTTAGCAGTACTAATATCTTTTTCACCCTTTTCACCACTACCAGGATCTTCTACTAGTTCAGTAGGCTCTTCTTGGTCTAAAAGTATCTTAGTATCAGCACTAGTCCTCCCCTGAGTCTCAGCATCCTCTTGAATCCATGAAGTTCCTTCATTTTGTACCAATGAAATAGAAGGATTTTGATCAATCTCAGCAATTATCCTCCCCTGTTTGTAAGAATCCTCTAAATCTTCCTTATTATCAAAGATAATCACTCTTGCCCTTCTTCTAGATTTGCTTGCCTTTACCTTGTGCTCCAATTTCTTGACCCTCAGAATGAGCTTAGTGTAAGCAGCACCATATGTTAATTTTGTCTGCTTTAAGTCATTTTGAAAATCCTCCACCTTCTTGGATAATGTTGTACAAAGAACCATTAATTCATTGAGTGTCAAACTGCCCTCATCACTGCCAAGTGATTGAACCATTAGTTGAGATGAATCATTGGGCATAGTAGCAGGTTCTTCTGCATCATGAATAGTTTGCATGAATGGTGGTGTAGGTGGTTGTTGAGATGTGGATGGATGTGTATGGGGTGATAAGGATGGTGAAGATGTTATTCTAGCAGGAGATGACTCAGGTGTAGTGAGCATAGTTGGAAATAGTGGAATGTCTTCCCTAGTATAACCCTTGGAAACCCTTCTTATGTTGCCAAATAGTTTTTGTGTGAGGGTAGGAGCAACATATGTTCTTTTGTGAAGGAGAAGGTGTCTTTTGTGCTTGTTCAAAAAGATTTGAATGAATCTAGGATACATCAAGAATTTTTACCCACTGTCCAAGTTTTTCAGCATACCTTTAAAAATCATCTTAGAGAAGTTGAAAGTCCTATTTATTGCCAAGCAAATGACAGCAGTAGCTATGTTGCTACTGAACTGCTCCCAAGCAGTCTTCTTAGGACTTAGGCAATATAGAATAGTATGTATTAAGAATCTCCATTGAGGTGAAAAGTGACCCTTTTGAAAGGTCAACTTGTCATAATCAGATGCATACCTCATAAGAGAAAGTTGCTCAAAAATTTCAGCATTAGGTAAAGTGGGAATACCATCTGAATCTTCTAGCTTAAGATGCCTTCTTATTGATGCTTCAGTAATAGTCTTGACTCTTCTATCAATGGTAGCAGTTATCTCTATTTCTTCATTCTCTGATGTGCTTGCAGAAGCAGTTTCCCAAAACTGTTGAACCAGTGAAGCATAGATAGTAGGATTTTCTGTAAGGGCATACTTGATATGACTTATATTGAGAAAATCAATTATCTGATGAAAATCTTCACTTCCCTCTGATTTGTTCAAGAAAGCGACCATGTTGTGGGTATCACAAAATTCCAAATGAGCCATTAGAGAGTGAGTTGAGATAAGAGTTCTGGGTTTATGTTTGTTGATGAGAATATGAGAGTTTAGTAAAGTTAATTGAGATTTTATGTAGAGCGCCTAGGGTTTTGATTTGACCGACTTAATAAGATTGAATCTTTATAAGGAAGAAATCTTATAAGAGAAAGAAATATCAAGAATTTTCCAAATCATAGACCCCTATGAGCAAGTTGTTGGCGGAAATATCTCAACGGCTATTATTTAATTGAGAAAATTCTGTTATACCTCAAACAGTACTAACGGTCACCCACCAGTACTAATTTTAGCCTAACAGTACTAACTTTAAGCCTAGCCGTATTAACTTTACCCAGCAGTATTAAATTATGCCTGGCAGTACTAACTTAATACTGGCAGTATTAAGTTTATGCCTAGCAGTATCAACACCAATGCTGTTCCAACAAGCATTTCCATCATAGACTTAGATTCTCACAAGCTCTCTTTCTGCTTTTCAGCTCACTTTATCTCTCAATTCTTTTGGCTCACCAAATCACTCTTTGGTACAGCGTGCCATCAATTCCATTAGTTTCATACTGCCCTCCCCACTTCCAAGTGTGTTAACTCTTGAGAGAGGTGGGTCATTAGACTATTTAGATGTAGTCCCAAACCTAGTTTGAGCATCTACACCCCCCAATATGGTATCTTGGCACCTGGGACCACTACCTGAACCAATTCCCTAAGGACTTGGCTCATTAAGTGTTGCCATGGATTGGGTCTTAATTTATATTACCACTGTTCCTTATTTTTGTTCTAAGCTAGATGCAGTAAGTGGCAGCTTTTCCATTTGTCCCCAACTCCTTAAAATTGACAAACTCATCACCACTTTTTTAGGGACCACTAGACGGAGGTATCTGGTGTCCCAACCTCTTTTGATTTGGCCTAGGTGTTTACACATCAGACACTTGTGTTGGATGTTCATGTTCTTTCATCATTTTCTTGATTGAATCTGACACATTAGCCTCCCTCAATTCAATAACCAATTACTCATATGCATAGCCTGCAAATATTAGTCCAAAACAAAAATACTCAATCCAAAGTATTTTCTTGTTTGCTGTTTTAATTATGACTAACTTTTTAACTAGCAGTACTATTTATACTTAGAAGTTATTAATATTTTCTATAACAGTTTTTAATCTGTCTTCAATAATTATACACTACAACATGCCTTTTATCATTTACAAGCACACTTAAAATTAAGAGAGTTAGACTTTTTTTTGGGGATCCATGCATTATAGACTTGGAGCTGCCTCGTTGCATATTGTAAGTATATTTTTTGAAAGTATTTGATGCACTACTGTTTTTGGGCTCCAAACCCAGATGCTGAGGCCTTAACGTATTAGCAACCTTTTCCCTTATATTTACTTACTGCTGCTCTATCCCCAGCAGTAGTATTTTTTACCCTGGCAGTATTAACATTTGTATTGATAATACTGTTCTTGTTTGCATAATATCTGTTAAAAGGCCTTGAATTTGTTGTAATACTCCTGCTTTTGTTGCATTTTATTTGGGTTAGGGATGGTTCACAATTGGAGTTGAGGCAGCAGTATTAATTGGTCTGATAACAGTATTAATATGCATCAGCTCACACATTTCCCCACCAACCTTCATACCCAACCATCCTCACCACCACCACATTCTCAACCCATCACCGCTCCCATCGCAATTCACATCCCCAAGCAACATCTTTCCCAAGCTAATTCACAATGGCCCTTGAGAAAGCTCCCAACCCCCACTCTTCACCATCCTCCCACTCCACCTCTACCTACCTCGTATCCCCCCCTCACCACACATTCAAAAAGTTTTTTACCACACCTATATCCCCACTCCCTCAGTCACTAACACACTGCATTCCACACCCTCCATCTACAGTATTAACATTTATACCAGCAATATTAATTTTGCCTGTCCTGGTTAATACTGCTTGTGGAACAAAACTTCTTTTGGGATGAGGGTGAGTCATTTTATTAACATTTGTACCAGCAGTTGTTCCATACTGGCCTTACAACCTTTTTATCACACACATAATGAAGATGCTCAAAACTACCACAAACATAACAAGCTTTATTAATCATTTTAAAATCACTTCCTAGTCTTTGGGATATAAGATTGTTCTAATTTCTTTGGTTCCCTCTTGGATGGTGTTTGTTTTGTTTAGGTGCATCTGTTCCCCTAACAGTCTTAATAGATTTTATCTTTTCAGTGCTAGGTCTTACAGTCTTATCATTAGGTTCTACCTTACTTTCATCATTAGAGTTCCAATCCTCAATGATTGGAGGTATAAAGTTGTTTTCCCTAACAGTTTTAGATTCTACTGCATCACCATTATTTTTTACACCAGTAGACTTATGATTTGACATATCTTTCTTAAAATCACTAGGTGTAATAACAGTAGTAACATCCATATTCTCACTTTCAACTATTTCATCTATAAATGTTAGATCAGGTTTGCGAGGTATGAAATTCCCTGTATAAGGTGGGGGAACTGAATGATATCCCTTATCCGATCTAGACTTATCAGATAAATTCACAAAAATTTCTACTGCAGGAGAAGCTGCAGTAGCAGCATTATATCTTAGTCTTGTTTTAAACTTGTTAATTACTTGACTTTCCAGTAAATCATTTAAAGACTTGGATGAATTTTGAAACTTCTCTAATGAGCTTTGTTCTCACCACTATGACTCCTTCAACCTCTTGTTTCTAAAAACCCATTTAGTACCAATTGCCCACTTGTCTCTTGGTAAATCAACTAAGGTCTAAACTTTTAGCAGTTTAAATTGGAGAAGCTCATCCTGCATTGCTTCCACCCAGCTTGGATCTTTTAAGGCTTGAACTGGTTTCTTGGGTTCCATTTGAGATAAGAAACATGCAAACAGACAATTTTGAAAATCTTTGTGATTTGTTCTCCTAAGCTTGTGAACTGAGGAAAACAAACCATGTTCTTCATTTATCTTGGTCACGTGTCTTGTCTATACAGGTGTGTTTAGACTTCTAATCACTTGATCTTGAGGATGATCTTTAAGGAATTTTGTAAAAGGGGCATCAAAAGTTGTATAAGATGTATCTACATTGTTCATGTTAACTTCTTCTTCCACATCATCATAAGCATTTCTAAAGATGCCAGTATTATCCATTAAAGACACATTTGGAATAGATGGAAGGGTAAATGAATTTTTGAATGGAGAAAATTGTTCAAATAGATGTTCTTCAAATGCATTAGCAGTACTAACGGAAGGTCCATCAGTATTAACTGGTGGTAATGGAATAGCATTATCAAATGATGGTCCAGCAGTACTAACAGGTGTACTAACAGTATTAATACTGTTAGTACTGTTAGTGTGTTCAGTCTGTATTTCCGTTTGATTTAGCCTTTCAGACTCACTTCTTGTATCTTGTGCATCCTTTTCATTTTTATCAGAAGCTCCTCTTTTATCCACTCTTGCAGGCTTCATTCTAGCATCCCCTTCACTATCCTTAGGACCTTGAGAGATTAATGGATCAGTTATGCATAAAGGTATTAGGATCGTTAGCCTCAAAATATTGAGTCAAACATGAAGTTCGTTCATTATGTATTTAAGTCTCGGTCAATCAATTAGTTAACGTTGTAAAGAAATAAATCAGGGGGGTGGAAAATCGGGCTCGATAGTTAATCTAATATTGTATATGTTTCGGGTTTAATCCCAAGCAAAACCCGAGCCCGGGTCCTAGTCAAATATCTCGAACGTCACTTAATGTGTCGAGGTATATAAGTAACTTTTCTACCAAAGAAAAGTAAGTTGGTTCATTTATAAAAAATTCCATTTTTTACTTTTCTATTTTCTCTCCCATCTCTCTAACCTCTCTCTTGTTTCTCTCTCTAGAAATCTTCCCACACTCTCGTTTCTTGATCTAGATCCGTGTATGATATGAAGTGTACCGAGTTAAAAAGGATTCCTACAATTGGTAACGATTAGCTTCAAGGGTGGATTCGTGTTTGATTTGTGGTTCAAAATCATTAAAATTCATGGGTTGTTTTTGTTTTTTTTGTTCGAAAAAAAAATAGCAAGAAAAATCAAGATTTGATCTTTGTTTGTGGTTAAAAGTGTTAAAGATTTGTACTTTCGGGCTTAGATCTATCCCTTGCATCATTACTAGGTGGTTTCAAACATCATTTCGTATCTTTTCAAGAAAGTTTGAAGATTTTTTCTTGGCTGCGTTTTGTCTAACTGAAAGGGTGTTCTTCATTGCGTTTTGGTCATTGCATTTTGCTTTCATTGCATTTTGGTCATTGCGTTTTGCTCTTTATTGCGTTTTACTCTCATTGCGTTTTGGTCATTGCGTTTTGCCTACTGAAGACCCTTTATCAAAGTAAATCTCAACGTTATGCTGCCCAAATCGCAACAAATCTTGCGTTTTGCCTAGAAGATCTTGCGTTTTGTTCATTGCGTTTTGTCTCAAGGTTGCGTTTTGTTCATTGCGTTTTGTCTCAAGGTTGCGTTTTGCTCATTGCGTTTTGTCTCAAGGTTGCGTTTTGCCAAGGACAACTTGCTTTTGACTCATACAAGGGTTTGCGATTTTGATCATCGCGTTTTTTTGTATCAAGGTTGCATTTTGTCTCATTGCATTTTGACTAAAGACACTGCGTTTTGTCCATTGAAAACCCTTGTTTTGAAAACCTAATTTGGGAATCTATTAATCATTGTCTAAACATAACAAAACATCAAATCAAACAACAAACAAAGGACTTAAAAGGACTAATCATTCAACAAACACACATTAACATCAATCGATTATTCATTCACGGTTTGTCTATTGATTTTGTAAAATCCCGTTAATTCACTTATCGGTATTTTTAAATCATAGACATGTAAAATCCGGAACATGGAATTGCATAACAAGACAACAACTTTCAATCACATCATTATCCACATAAGACCAACAACTTTCACCACTTCATAATTCATAACCATTCATTCATCATGTCTACTTCAGTCAATACATCCTCAACAGATAGTCAAATGCACAACAATATCATGGCAGCTGGTTCAAAAGATCGTCCACCAATGCTTGGACCAGGAAGATATTCACAATGGAGATCACGTTTTCTACGGTACATTGACACGAAACCAAATGGTGAGGGACTGAGAAAAAGCATACTATCTGGTCCCTACGTGCCATCTATTGTACTAAGTTCACCTGTTGCTTCAACGGAAGTAAATCCTACAATACAACAACATCAACAATTGAACAGTATTTGAACATGACTCCAAGAACAAGAAACACTTCTGTCTTAACAAGAAAGCAATATTCTGCTTTTACTATATTGGAGATGATATCATAATTCCACTGTTGATGCTTATGAAAAACCCGCGAATGGATGTGGAGAGCATTTGAAAGGCTACAACCGGGTGAATCATTAAACAGTACAGATGTAAAGACTAATCTGTTCTGGAATTTAGGAATTTTACTTCTTCGATATGGAGATATCCAGTTGAGTCCGTAATTAACTCATGTGTTATAAAACTGATGAATGAATTGACAAGGAACAGCTTTCAAGTTACTACAATCAAGTGAATGTATCCCCCCCAAAAACCCCCCCCCCCCACCCCCCCCATGTTACCACACCCCCCCCCCCCCCAAATTTCCTTCAACAACTTCATTCAACCTAATGGTCAAGATTTATGACGGTTGTCAAGCAATCAAAAGAAATAGACACCATCTCATATCACACACTTTTTGACATTCTGAAGCAGTATCAAAATGAAGTTAATGATATCCGTGCTGAGAGAATAGCCAAAAGTGCAAATCCATTAGCACTTCTTGCGGCTGCTCAACCATACTCAGATAATTACTATCAAGCACCAAAACCTCAGAGAACAAATACAACATCATCTTCCACAAGACCAAGTGCATCTACCAGACACAAAGGCAAAGAGATCGCCAAACCAGTTACACCTCAATCTGAGTCAGTATCTGAAGAAGACAGTGATCCTGAACAAGCTCAGAGGGATAAGGATATGCAAAAGAATTTGGCACTCCTTGCAAAGTATTTCAAGAAGCTCTACAAACCTACCAACAACAACCTTCAAACTTCTTCAAACTCTAGGAACAAGACTAAAGATACCACACCAAGGTATAACAACGACAATCAGTCAGGGCAGTTTGAGAATCAAAGGACAATGACAGTTGATGGGGCTAGGGAAACTGTAGGAGTCATTTAGTGGCAACAACTGGGATACCGTGCTTTAACTGCAGGGATTTGGAGCCACTATGCAAAGGAATGCATGAAGCCAAAGCATGTTAAAGACTACTCGTATCACAAGGAAAAGATGATGATGTGCAAACAAGCTGAACACGGTGATCCACCTGCAAAGCTAGCAAGCTGATTTGGCTAGCGGACACGGAATAAGAGATTGAAGAATAGAATTGAAGCACACTACAGTACATGGCAAAGATTTAGGAGGTCTTATACCAGAAAGATTCCAGTTCAACTAACAACCTTGGAACAAGTACAAAACACTTAGTGAAATAAAGTGTTTTTTGCAATGAAAAGACAACATTCCCTGTGAATAAATACTGCAGACAATAATGAGAAGATACGTGTGCGCATGCTAATATAATTTCAAAAACTACACTCTTGAATACGGAGGAAACCAAAAAAACGATTTTAAAGCATTAAAGAAAGAAAACGCATCATTGACTCAAGAACTATAGGATGCAAAACTAACCTTGGCGAGACTAGTATGGCTCTAGGGAGGCTACTATTTCGATAGTTTTCTCTTATTGTATACGAGAACAAACATAATGAGCTTGAGAAGAACATAGCCTTTAAAATGACGAACATTGATTATGAAATACTTCCAAAAAAGTTAAATGATCTCTAGGACTATTAGCTCTTAAAGACATTGAAATATAAAGAAGTTTAGAAACAAAACCCCAATGAAATTTCCGGTTCTAAATGCACAAGCATGAATGAGTTAGTCAAAAAGAGTCCTTTTAACAAAGTCACAATATGAAGGACAACACATAGAGAAAAGAAAGGTCATTTCGGATTTAAAGGTTAAGGAAGACAAAGATAATGAACATGATGATTGAAAATGGACAAACAATTAAAGTTTTTGAACAAAATTTTTTTATACTCGTAATCAGTCCAATCCATACCATTCATAATGTTAGCACCCAAAATGCTCAGACATATAAAGGTTACCAACCTCTTTGCTAATCCAAGGTACCTCAAGAAAGCTTACTCTAAAAAGTCCTGTTTGTATATAGATCCCTATATACAACTGAACTTACAAACAGATAGCCGCCCAATAGTGAAGAGACCATGACTCCTGCAAATAAGAGTAGATCAAAATAGAATAAAGATTATGTAAACCATAGTTTACACAAGACAGAAATTCCTTTAAATGAAATTTTCAAAGCACCCTTCACTGGAAAAACAATGTGAGAAACCCGATTTGTTTAGAACAAAACCAAAACATTGCTACAAACGTTGCCTTTCTACCCAGTTCGAAATCCATTAGTAAAAGAAGAAAGTTTAACGACATGACATTAACATCAATCAATTTATGAGAAAGTTGATTGATCAAGCTTGGTTAAAACATAGTAGTGATTATTATCACGAGTGCCAAACTGCTAAAGATAATATGGAAGTTTTATAAACACCTTATTAATTGCCTCGTTATCCTTAAAAACTCAAAATGATAGATTTTTCCGTTTAAGAACATTAACTTAAAACAGAATGCATGAATATTATGAGTCACGTTAAATCCCATGAAAAAAAAAGAGGTTGACTAACTTGAATCTGAAAAGGCTGATTTTTCAAACATATATGATCTACTTCTTGAAGAGTGTGTGTCTAAGGATGTTACATGTTCATATTTGCATTCTCTATCTGATTTAAATGCTTATGCTGAATTACAATGCTTGTATCTTCATAAAGTCAAAGAATGTGAATGTCTTGCACAAAAGCTTTCGAAACAAACTGAATCTGTTAACAAAGAAGTTCATAATAAACTTTTAAAGAGTTTTGCTAAACTTGAAAACCACTCGATTTCTCTTGAACTTGCTTTACAACAATGTAAAGAACAAATGAAAAACAACTTATTTGCAAAGAAAACGGATTCAAATGTATTTCGAAAAGAAACTGAACAATACATGAATACATGATTTGAAGCTCAAATGCAAGACAAACATAGCCATCAGTGAGTTAAAAGAAACTCATTGATAAAATTCAAAGGAAAGTCTAGTGGAAACTCAATTTTAAAAACCATCTGTTGTTCGATCCAACCAAATGCTCAACGGATTCCAAAACCATCATTCTAGGAAACCGACTCCATTTCAAATCTCGCTGAAATGAAAGTTTTCCAAACGAAACAGTCGTTAATAAAAGCTAATGTGTCGGATGATTTATTAAACGAAGTCACTCTAACAGAATTTGCCTCCAAAGAGAAAACAAGCGGAAATACACACGAATGTGCTTAAACCAGGCAGTGTATAAATTGCCACTACCACAACACAAAACAAAGAACCCCGCAGTTGCCTCATTGCTTCTAGAATACTATATATTCCTACACGTGTCTAAAATCTTTAGGATAAATCACACAAATAGTGTTAGGTAACCACAGCGTTAAGTGCCTATCAAGTTTAAAGAATAAGGTCCGTGCCAAACAATAGTCCAAGTGAGTTTAAAAAGATGTGAAGTAGAAGACCATCATAAGGATTTCTAGTATTTCTAAGAAAATAAAGTCTATAACTGCGGTGTAAATGATAGTTCAAATTCCTAAAACTTCGAAATGTGAATGCTGTTTGTGCTGAATGTGGAAAATGTGTGTTTAATTCTAATCATGATGCTTGTGTTTCTAGATACTTAAATGACGTGAATGCTAGAACTAAGAAGCCTAAGGTAGTGCCTATTAGTACTAGTAAACCCAAGAGAAAAACGAACAAATCTGTTGCAACACCCTATAAGAAAATAGTTGCATCAGATACCACTATTCAGAAATCCAAGAGTTACTATAAGGAGTTGTATGAGAATACAAATCAGGAATGGAAATGGTGGATAGCTAAGACATGTCCATCAGGATATACATGGACACAAAAGCCTCCTAGGACCAAAAAGAAATGGATACCTAAGATTAGGAAAGATGATGTATCAACAAGTATTAGTCCCACTATAGACAATATGTCTCTAAGATTCTAATGTCTAGAATATATCAATTCCTATAGGATCCAATTTGTCCAACTAAGTTCCCTCTACTCTAATTCTCTTGCAGATTGTACAACACCATCCTATTCACTTGTTAACTCAGGATGTCACAAAGCACATGACGGGCAATCTCCAGTTTAGTATAATTTTATGGAATAAGATTTATGGGATACTATACATTTTGAAATGATCAATTTAGCTCCAATTCGTTTGGGTTATGGAGATCTGAATCAAGGAAAAGTCACGATCAAATGGTGTTTATTACGCGAAGGCCCTCAATCTACAATCTTTTTCTCGATATGTTCAATACTGTGATGCGGATTTAGGGAGGTTGCTTTTCACATGAAAACTACTTGTTTTAGTGAGAGATCTTTATGGAAAACGATTTACATAACTGGTAATCGTGGATCCGATCTCTACACAATATTCTTCAAGAAACACTAATTCATACAACTCAATCTGTATTTTCGATGGCTAAAGCATCACCAACTAACAGTTATAGGCAATCGAAGACTTTTCTCATCTTAACTTCGATTACATCAACCTTTACTCTCAAAGAAAGATAATGTGTCAGGCATACCTACGTTGAAAATATTCAAGATCAAATTTATCTTTTGTTCGTCTTGTGCAATGATTAAAGGCAACAAGAAGCTCAAATTAAAGTCAAAAGTTATTCCACGTTCCAAAGGAAGGCTGGATTTGCTATCACATGGACTTGTGTGGTTCAATGCGGGATTTCAAGCATAAATGGTAAGAAATAAAATGGTGATAGTTGATGGACTTTATTCAAGATACACTTGGACTCTTTTTCTATGATCCACGGATGAAACGCCAGAAGTTCTCAAAGACTTTCTCACGATGATTCAACGCAATCTTCAAGCTTAAGTTATTAGTGTCCGTATTGACAGAGGCACAAAGTTCTTGAACAAGACACTTCATGCTTATTTCAAAGAAGAAGGCATGAACATCAGACCTACCACACCTCGAACACCTAAACTAACGGCGTTTTCCGAAAGATGGAACCGCACTCTTGTTGAGGCTGCTCGAACAATACTCTTAGCTTCTAAGCTTCCATTGGGCTGAAGCAGTTACAACCACATGCTATACTCAGAACAGATCAATCATCATATTGTCTCATGGAAAAACGACATATCACATCATTAATGACAAGAAACCTTTAATAAAACATCTTCACATCTTTGGTTGCCTTTGTTACATAATTAGAGATAGGGAAAATTTGGATAAGATGAAAGAAAAAGGGGATCCATGGTCAGGTAGGATAATCAACTCATCGAAGGATATCGTTTTACAACAAAGAACAGCTTAATAGTTAAGTCCCATTTATATCAAGTTTGATGAAATCAAAGAAATGATGTTTGATCACAACAGTTCAGACCTCGCACCACAACGTCAAGAGATGTCTATTGAAAATGTCACTTCAGGCCTCGTTCCTCAAGGACAGAAGGCGTCAGATTATGACAACTCTGACCCTGTACCCCCAAGACAAAATGTTGTTCCTACAGCAGAAAAGACAGATTCGTCACATCAAGGGTTGGAATTTCTCGTTTTAGTCCTTTAAAGGAATAATATTCACTCCAACACATATCAAGCTGATAAAAACAACATGATTCAATGCAACCGTAATGTATCATTCAAGAAGATTAATTTATCCATCCTTTTTGTACTCGGATACATGAAACTGGCGAGTCCTACCTCAACGCAACATGATAATACCGAGTGTGCATTATTTCAAACCATAAAGTTCATGCTTACCGATGCACCAAAGATCATCCATTAGAACAAGTTCATGGAAATCCATCCAAGCTAGTTCAAACAAGACACAACTTGCCACAGATCCTGAAATGTGTATGTTCGCGCTCACAGTGAGTATTGTTGAACCAAAGAACATTAAGGAGGCAAATGGATGATTCTGCAGGATCGAAGAAATAATAGGATAACTTCATCAATTCGACAGACTAAAAGTTCGTAGGAACGTAGTCGACAACCATTTGGCAAGATTAATATAAAGATACAGTGGTTAGGAAAACAAGAGGAGAAGATCGACTTGTAATTCGCACAAAGCACGACTTGTAGCTAGAAGTTTTGCTCAGGAAGAGTATTGATTAAGAAGAATCCATTTGCACCAGTTGCTTCGCATTAATAGTTTTTGGTGTTTTTTTCATTGCCTAAGTAGTACACAGTCTTTTCTAATCTATCAGATGTACGTGAAAACGAGCAATTCTTAATGGTTCCACTGAAGAGTGAGGTTTGTGTTGCTTCAGCCAGGAAGGGTTCGTTGACCAGATCATCCAGAAAAGTCTCAACCTTACTTAGGAAAGTCTTAGTATGGATTAAAAGCAAGCTCAAGCTCCAAGAGCTGGTATGTTGAACTTTCCAACTTCCTCTAAAGTCGAAAGCTTTACTAAAGGGTACAATTGACCCAACGTTATTCAAGAGAAAATACAAGGAGGAGTATTCTAACTTGTGCAGATTTATGTTGATGACATAATTTTTGGGTCTACAAACCCTAACTATTCAAAAAGATTTGAAAAGTTAATGCACAGTAATTTGAAATATCCTTAATGGGGAAAAATGAAATTTCTTTTTAGGACTTTCCGATCCTACCAGTCCCCAAAAGGTCATTTTTATCAATCAGGCCAAGTACCGCTTTAGAACTTCCAAAAAAAGCATAAATTGGATAAATGTCACTTTCATTGGTACACCATGACTACAAAACCCAAACTAGATTTAATTTGAGTGGAGAACCCATAGACGCAATCTGAAAATCGAAGTAAGAATCGGGTCACTCAAAATGTACTTGACATCATGTAGACCAGACTTAGTGCCAGCAGTAGCTATTGTGCATGTTATCAGCACGACCAACACAAAAGCAACCTCACGGAGGTTAAAAGAATCTTTAAATACCTAAAGGGAACCATTAACATAGGACAACTGTATCCAAAGGATTTTTGCTTAATCTAACAGCATTATTCAGACGCTGATCATGTCGGATTCATTGATTCTCGCAAAAGCACTTCTGGAGGATAAAGTTCCTTGGTGATAACTAGTATGTTTGATGTCAAATAAACAAAACTGCACTGCAATGTCCTTCAGTAGAGGCAGAGTACATGCGTTATCTTCATTATGCTTAAGTAAAGTGGATGAGGACACCACTTAAAGATTATGGCTACACCTCCAACAAAATACCGCTATATTGTGAGCTACTCTTAGTCACCATAGCAAATCATGCAACCCCGTAACTCAAGCATTCGCGAACAAATCACATCCACACATGGACATAACTCTTCTACATATCATAAAGAGAACAAAGAATAAAAGAGTGTTGAAAACATAACCATATGATAATTATCATACATTGAAATACACATAAGCTGACATAGATTACCAAATCCATTCCCGATGAACGATTTAAGTAACCTTGTCTAAAAAAGGATTGGTAATTAGAATTTATGTACTCTAGCTAGCTCTAGAGGTTCCATGAACAATTGAGACTGCTTGGATATCATCACAAAACATCACCATGTACATATTTAATTGAGAAAAGCAAAATAAATAACAAAATATATAAAACTTCACAAAAAGCAAATACAAAATCAAAAAACCGAAAATCTTCCAAAAGAGTTTCTTCTCGACATGATCCTCTTGAATCGATAACATTTTATGTGCTAAGAAATTTCGTTACATTGACACTGGTATGTAAATTGAAGTTTTGAGCGAGAGATGCAATAGTTTCAAAACATTTCATATCTACTTTTTCTATATGGCTAATGTGCAAAATACAGTACATTAATTAACCCCCGGACTTCAAATAAAGTAAGGTTTATAACTTATCCTCACAACAGAAAATAACGATTCTTATGGTCTTGAGCTTTTCTTTACAAGACATTCAATGTTTTTTAGCTCAAGAAAAAGGATAGTGTACGTATTAGTGCGCTTACCCTTAGCGTTAGAAGAGAAGTCCTCTAACATTTGGTTTTTCAAAAAGTTGAACACAATTTTTCAAGAATTTCTCGATGACAATTTATAATCTTTCAAAATTGTGTGTTCAACACTCCAACCCTCACAATGTTTTCAAAAGACAACAATTTCTCAATTGGTCCTATTTTTAAGGGGGAGTTTTTCGAAAAACAAAGTTTTAATGTTTTTGGATACATCAACAATGACAACTCTTATGTATTCAAAACATTATCAAAATGTTCCAAACCATTCATGCTGATAATATTTTCTCCCCACGGAATTTTCAAGACATATTTTAATCACAAGGTATTTCAAAAACTAAGTGTTTATTATTTAAAATAAGGGGAGAAAATGTAATTAAAATATGATCTATTCGACTCAATGTGCTGAAAAGTAAGAAAAGGTTTTATGGTTCGATCTTACACCCAACAACATCTTAATTTCATGATGATTCTGAGGTCATAAGGTGTGGATATGGTTAAGAATCAAATCCTATGATACCAAACCAGAACCGGAGGATCTACCCAAGGATAATCCAAAGTTAGAAATAGCAGTCCCTTAGTATGATTATTTTTGAGATTGAATTGTAATATGGGAATGAATGCGCTAAGATTGAGCTAACACTGGAACAATCACAACAAGGTGTTAGTAATGACGTCTCTGGTAAGCATTGAAGGCGTTGAAGAATGAAAAAGAAATGTATGGATAAAGGGTGTAAACAAAGAAGCCCTCCACACAACTTAAGGCAGAAAGCGTCAATACATATGCTGCAGAAATCACATGTTGAATGGCTGACATTAAGACGACATCATAGACCAGTGTGCAATACACAACCCACCCCAGCCATTCGGGTTTCTCACAACAGATCTTGTCTCATTTGCGACATGGAGATAACACACGTTATCTAATTGACATCATCATACTGAGATCGTTGATATTTGAATTAGGTGGCAATCTGCTCAAGCCTCCGAGTACTAAAACCAAAATGCACTAATCGAGACTAGAGCCAAGATTATCATAAAAAATCTCGTTAGGAGACACATTCCATTTTCAAACACTTATTGAACATCATACAAGTTTACAAGCTGTTAACAAGAGTCCTAACGCAATATCATTGTGTATATTTTGCCAGAACAATCCGAGTGATTACTTAAGTATTCACAAAGAAGATGGAAATCCTATCCTCATCTTGAGCCAGCATCAAACAAGCTCTTGGCTAGGTGACTTGGAATTCTATATGAATCAAACGTGTGACAACTTGTATCGATTTTTTCCAGTAAATGAATTGACGGTGATGAATTTTTGATAAAAGCTAAAACTCCTGATGTGGTACAAAAACGCTATTACAATGAATAAGTCCATTGATTTCAAATCAATTTTCTCAATTATCACTAACGTAAACCTGCAGGTTAAAACAGTGGTGACGGTATCCCAATCAACCAAAGTCGATTCATTACCACATGTTCCAAGCACATATCTACAAAGACAAACGTATCAAGAAAGCCTAAAAATTTAAAGAAAAAGACATTCGCTAACACTGATTAGAAGCTTTCAAAGATAAGGGCACATGTATGAGAATGTTGCAAGACTCATGATCGGGCAAGATGGCATAGAAAGTTTAAAGACAATTGTCAGAAGGCTTAATAGTAAAGATCGACCAAATCATGAAGGAACAAGCCTACAACAAATAACAAAGAGAAAGACCAAGACCACATGAGCTTAACGACAAAAGCAATCTCATTGATCTCATGAAGGAGTGTCATCAATGAACTCACTTCGGGGGAGATTGTTAGCCTCAAAATATTGAGTCGAACATGAAGTTCGTCCATTATGTATTTTAGTCTCGGTCAATCAATTAGTTAACGTTGTAATAGAAATGTATCGAGAATCAGGCTCGATAGTTAATCTAATATTGTATATGTTTCAGGTTTAATCCCAAGCAAAACCCGAGCCCAGGTCCTAGTCAAATATCTTGAACGTCACTTAATGTGTTAGGGTATATAAGTAACTTTTCCACCAAGGAAAAGTAAGTTGGTTCATTTATAAAAAATTCCATTTTTCACTTTTCTATTTTCTCTCCTATCTCTCTAACCTCTCTCTTGTTTCTCTCTCTAGAAATCTTCCCACTCTCTCTTTTCTTGATCTAGACCCGTGTATGATATGAAGTGTATGTGTTAAAGGGATCCTACAAGGATGTACTCTTGTTCAGGTTCTTTTTCCTTTTGAGCTTGACCTGCAACAATGTTATCTTTGGTTCCTGCAATACCATTAGTTTGATTTCCTGTAACAACTGGCACATAGTTCATAGATATTGTCAAAGAATCAACATCAAAAAGCCAGTCTGGTCCATTTCCTTTCACATTAGGTGTATTTTCAAGAAATCTAATGTTTAAGGTCTCTTCAACTATCCTGGTCCTTTTGTTAAATACTCGCATAAACTTGTACTAACCAACTGAATACCCCAACAAAATTCCCTCATTAGCTTTTCCATCAAACTGCCTAGATGATCCCAAGTATTTAAAATGGTAACAGGACACCTAAAAGGTTTCATAAAGTCTATCAGTGGAGGTCTTCCACGAATAAGTTCATAAGGTGTCTTGTTATGAGGCTTAATGACTAAGACCCTATTTAGCACATAGCAAGCAGTATTAACTGCTTCAGCCCAAAAGGTGGTTGGCAACTTAGAGTCTACTAACATAGTTCTTGCAGCCTCTATTAGTGTTCTATTCTTCCTCTCAGCTACACCATTCTGTTGAGGAGTCCTAGCAACACTGAATTCCCTCTTAATCCCCTTCATTTCACAAAACTGATTCATTATACTCTTCTTGAACTCAGTTCCATGTCACACCTGGAAAACTTTTACTTTTATGATCTATTTGGATTCTAATTTCCTGTTATGAATGACTTTAAGATCCCACTAGTCCTCATCCTAAGTGGCCAAAAAGAAAACCCAAGAAAATTAACTAAAGTCGTTTAGTGACAGCCTATGCCATAAGACATTTTTTCATTAAACTCTTAACATTTTTTAGGACCAAATAAGTCCATAAAAAGCATATGTAAGGGTTGCTGATTGAGTTCACGAACGCTGGATCTTATAGGAGGCTTTGTGTTTGCGTTCCTTTTCCTGACAATCAACACAAGAATGTCATATGCATAAATCTTTGAAGAGTATACCTTTTACAAAGGTTTTTCCCTTCACAAGTTTAGTTACATCATTTTAAAATTAATGTGCCCAACCTCCTGTGCCCGATGTATTTGGATTCATCAATTGTGGCCTTAGCAATGAGACAAGTTAAACCTCCAGTAGGAACAACACTCTTTAGGTCAACACTGTTAAATGTTGTCCTTTCTTGGAACTCTCAGCAATACTTGACTTTCATCAAGTATACTTAAAGTCAAGAAATAAGACAAGACACTCAGTGTCCAGTAAAAAGAACATTGTTGCTTTTGTTACAAAGTGGACACACTGAATATGGTATGACTTTAAGCTCCTACTAATGTACTCATCATTAAAATCCAGTGAACCTTTTTTGAAATTAACCTTTTCCAGAAATTATGCCTTTACCATCACCAAAGGAAACAAATCCACCATCATAGTCTTCATATTCATCAAGATAACACTTGTTTCCTGTCATGTGCCTGGAACAACCACTGTCAATAACTGCTTTTTCCTTATACTCCTTCTGTTGTGGGTTGCCCTGCACATAAAATAAAGAGAATTAACTCCTTTTGGGATCCAGAGCGCATATATCTATGTATCTGCCTCGTTCATCAAATGTAAAAAATTTCTTAAATGTAGTTGATGCACTACTGTTTTTGGCTTTTTAAACCCAGCATGCTGAGGCCTTAACAGCATTAGCCCCTTTTCTTTTATTTTCACTTACTACTGCTCTATCCCTAGCAGTAGTATTTTTTACCCTGGCAGTATTAACATTAATACTATTCTTGTTTGCATAATATCTGTTAAAAGGCCTTGAACTTTTTGAATATCCTATTTTGAAAGCATTTGATTTTGGTCTAGGATGGTTCACAAGTGGAGTTGAGCACAGTATAATTGGCTCCGTTAACAGTATTAATACGTTACCTACCGCAATATAACATTTGCAACCAGCAATATTAATTTTGCCTGTCCTGTTATAATGCCTTGTGGACACAAAACTTCTTTTGAGGAGAGGGTATCTTATTTTATTAGAAAAGTTCTTATGATTCACCCTTATTGACTTGTTCCACACTAGCCTTTCAACCTTTTTATCACACACATAATGAAGATGCTCAAAACTACCACAAACATAACAAGCTTTATTAATCATTTTAATGTCTTCCTAGTCTTTGAGACATAAGATTATTCCAATTTCTTTGGTTCCCTCTAGGATGGTGTTTGTTTTGTTTAGGTGCATCTGTTTCCCTAACAACATATTCGGCTAATATGCATAAAAAAATATGTGATTTATTGTGGAACGTGACCTTTTTACGTAACGAACAAAAAAATAAATAAATAAATAAAAAGTGGAACGTTATAAATTATAAAAATAATAAAACACTTGTTTGGTGTAAGTTTTATTTGTTTGATGCCCGTTTTCGTTGAATGTTGACTTTTAGTTTACGCGTTTTAACCAATCGTTGAAAAATGAAGGTGAGCACGTAAAAGTTTAAAATAATTGGTTGAACATTTATTGACGTAAAGGACGCGAAAATGTGAGTTGTTACATCATCACTAGCAGATCAACTGATGTGGTGGTGGTATGTCAAGTAGGATCCTAACCTTAGAAAATTAATTGTTTATTTGAATAAACGTGGGTAGTTAATTTTCTTCAAGGAGTATTATCGAAAATACAGAAATTAAATTTTGCGATTCTATTAATAGTATTAATGCAACGATAAAACCGTAAACAATGGTTTGTTTCTTTATCAAAAAAGTCAAACCGAGACTTATTTCCTTGTAAGGAACAAGGAGACTCATTCCTAATATCTTTCTTGCTCCGAAAAGTTATAATAGGAATGTATGAATTGTCCTAATGTAATCAAACTCATAGGAAACTTAAAAGTTAAGTATATTGCATGACTTATATTTTCATATAGATTTCATGGTGAATATTTTGAAAGATATAAGACATATAGATAACTAGAGAATATGTTCTTAAAGCTATCAAATATGTTCTTAAAACCCATCCAAAAAACGCACCATCACACTCACGGAACAAGAAACCATTAATGTGGAAAACACGGATACAATCCTACTTGTGAAATTGAAAGACATCGATTCCATAGAAAATGTTGGATATTGGTAGTCGGATTACATTTATATATTACGAATATGTGAGCCTATTGGGGGCACACACGTTAATA
>BQNB010025354.1:0-35503 GCA_026074375.1 Tanacetum coccineum
TAGGCGGAGAAAACCGTTTACACGTCGCTTACTTTCTTTTCTGACACTAAGCTAGATGTCGATTCCTAATCTTAGCTAGAACCAATATTAGACTTCACTAAGTCTTTATACACTCACAAGATATACACTCTTGGATTGACACACAATCCAATTTACATAAATACACACTTTACACTATTGGATCTACACGCAATCCAATTTACACAACACTACAAAGAAAATATAATAAAGATTTGTAATCTTGAGGAGGAGGAAAGAGATCACTTGATAACAATTCGTTTCTAGATGAATATGATTGTTCTTCTCTTGCACTTGATTAGAAGAAGGGAGGAAGAAGGAATTAATCACTTAAAACAAGATCAAGATATGATAGTGATCAAGATATGTGTTTTAGAAAGAAAAAAAAGAGAAAAGTAGATCTGAGAAAATTTGTGGCAAGATGTTCTGTTTTTCAGATGGGGTGGCCCAGTATTTATAGAAGACAAAAATAACCGTTACTCTACAGGCGGTCCCGACGGTCCTTAATATGTTAGGGGGCGCCAGGCCTATAAGGGGGCCGCCCGTAGAGTACGGTCCTCTTTTTGTCTTTTAGTCGAGAAGGTGTTATCTGTTTTGGAACCATCCATTTAGGGGTTTTAGAGAGAAAAAATCTTGAATTCAATTAATATTTTTATAATACATTTCCTTTATTAAATTAAAATTTTATTTTTATATTTTAAAAAACACACTTTTGTAAAAATATTTTCTGATCACTATTCATGGTTTAATATTTGTTTAGTCCATACCTTAAGTGATTAATCTTAGAATAAAATTTTACGATTAGTAATTTATAAACGAGTTATTTTTATTCCTAAAACGTTTTATACATTATTGTTTATTATCAAAACGTCGAGAGGTCGAAAAAATATAAATAAAGGTTTTAGACATAATTGTTGCTGATCCGAATTAGTTTTGAGCGACCTAAAAATGTCTTCATTAGGCGTAAAAGTAGTTTTTGAAGAGCTTGTTTCGAATATATAGTTTTTTATATATCGCACTTTAAAATCGGACTTAAAATGGCCAAGTTATAGCCAAATAAAACTTGAAACATATTTCGACAAAACCAATTGAATAGTGTGCTTATGTGAATAGTAAAAGGGGTATTCGGACACTTTCGGACATTTTTGGACTTTCTAAACTCTAGCGAAACATATAATAACACATATATATATATTAGCATCATTTGAAGACGTCATTAACATATTTTAGGAAAAGCGATAAAGTTACTAAAAATAGTAAGTTTGGTAAAACTTAGCGGGCCAGACTTGGAAGTTTAGCGATTATGGTTAGTTAGCACATTTTGAAAATATGGAAACTTAACAAATATATGGGACGGTATTAACGTCTTGAAACTAAAAACTTTCCTAAAATAAAAACTTTCTAAAAGTAGTAATTTTTAGATGGTCGCCAAGACTTAACGAAAAACTTTGTAATTTTATTTAGTAATACTTTATTAAACAAACTAAAGCACAAACACATATGGATGTCTTTTCTCTTGAAAGCGTGTCATACAAGTTTCGGTTATCTTTCGTTTACCTAAGACGCGTCATTTATTTAGGTCGCGTGTAGGACCTTTCGGCTTTATTTCTTCCTCGTTGATTATCGATTCACCACTTGCTTAAGGTGAGTTCATAGCCCCACGTTTTACCTATTTTCAAATGCTTTATACTTTGGGGTGAGAAACATTGTTTGCTTTTAAAATTGGACACAAGTTCTTAACGTGAGTTTTACATGTTTATGTGTTGCCTAAGTTTGCTTACAAACCACTATTGCCCGAACTATCATGAACCGTTAGTCACCTATGGCCAATTGGATTGGTTAAGTGAGCGCGAATGCGTAAATAGATCTATTGGGACTAATTATCCCTATCTGCTTTGGTTCCACTTAACGAAGAACAAACGGATATATGTCATGTCGATGTGCGTTGTGGTGGTCTTTGGTTTGGGACACCAGTTAAGGGCAGGAATACTATGTGGCATGATATGATATGCCCTGTTGTTATTAGCATCGGTGTCATGAGCTTAGCGTAACAGTAAATACTTTTTATGTGATGTTGTATCTGTTATAGTAGTCGCATGCGTTTTGAAATCTTGTGGTCCACTCTTGTATTAACTTAAACCTATGAATTCACCAACATTATGTTGACGTTTTAAACATGTTTTCTCAGGTGCTTAGCTTGGCTTGATTCTTGATGCTAAATGGAGTCTATGTGCTATATGACTTCGCCAATTTCAAGACTTATCTATTTATATACTCGTTGTCATTGTCAAACTTTATTATGCTTCCGCTACATTTAACTCTCTTATGACCGGTTGTAAAACTTAAATTAATTTTCTTTTATGCAACGAGTACACTTTTTCAAACGTCCATGATTAGTGGTCGTTCTTTATTGTTTTGTGTTTGAATTGTTATGACGTCACGCCCTCGGACACGTATTCCGTCCAGGCTCCGTCTGGGGGTGTGACATAAACTAACGGGCAAGGATGCCACGGAGACAATAGTAGTCGACCATAAGCTCGTGATTAATTTAGTATGCATTGAAAGGGGGGAAGTGATGATGTTGTTCACAAACTAGTCGAGTCTATTCGTGATGTTAGTAATAGGAACATGAATGTTCTTAAGGTCCAGGATGTGGGATGTTTAAACATCCTACACCATGGACCTTAAGAACAACGACGTTCCCATTACCAACATCACGAACATACTCGACTAGTTGGTGAACATATTCATCAATCTTAAGTTGTTTATATACTTTGTGTTAAAACTTAACATGAAGATAAAGGCTTGATCGGAAAATAAAATATTGCATGAAGATAAAGGTTTAAGTCAAAAAGAGTATCGTAGCTGTGCAAAAGAGCAAAAAGTTAGACTAACAATGTACAATATTCAAAAAGGAAGCTTCTTGACCTACAAGAGAGAATTAATATCACATTTTTGCAGAAGTAGGAAGTGTTAGGAACAATCCTTGATTTTGTGGGACCGTTGCAACTTAGAATTAGTCATTATTGCAAGGAAGCTATCTCCTGCCTAAACCTTGTTAACATTTCAAGCTCATCTTCCAACAAATTTTCATCTTCAAAGCTGCTACTAAAACAAGATACACTTTTGTCATTTGTAAGGTATTTCGCTAATGTATTGTACTATGGGTAGTCCTTGCAATACAAGATACACTTTCATCATGTCATTTCTATATGTGGTTTTTAACTGACTCGGTTGGTTTTGATTTTGTGTCGGTCGGTTCGGGTTGCCTCGGTTCGGTTTAGACGGTTTAGGTGTGTTTTTTCGGGTTTTGGTCTGAACCAAAATTGAAAACCATAAAATTAAAAACCAAAACCGAACCAGCTAGGGGCCCGTTGGCTTGGTTTGTAGAGTTATTAAGTTTATTGGTTTGACACGAAGCTGGCAAACAATGACACTCGTTAAACTGAACCTTGTTTGAAAATCAATATATGTGATCGAGTTGTCTAATATTAATTTCAACAAGGGTTATAATCCTACGATATACATTGCAACTTCAAAACACGATAATCTGTTCTTAATCTGTGGGAAATTAAATCCAAAAACTCTACAAACAAGCAGAAGAGTAAATGAATTCTACTCATATACATTTCACTTTATCTAAACCAAAGATATGGATATGGGTTTTTCTAACATGTGCACATGTTAAAGTGGGGACACAGGCTGTGATTGGCCAACAGTTATTAATCATTATCAGGCCCCACAAATAACTGCTGGCCAATCAGGTTGTGACACAGCCTGATGTCCCTACCTTAACATGTGCCCCTGGGCACATGTTAGAAAAACCCTATGGATATATCCAAGATTATAGAATAAAAAGACCAAATGATAATACAGGCTACTAGGACATGTAAAGTTTGACACATAAATTTATTCTAATAATAATAAAGGTTTTTAACTAGATTAACATGACCAGTTGATACGTTAATCCCTAAATATGCACAAGGCCCCACCATGTGATGATAAATTTAGGAGGTCTTCAAACATACTCAAGTCTCCTTCTTCATCTAAATCTTCATCACAAACAATTCTTGCACCACACTCCTTCACTTTAATATCTTCATCTTCTTTGAAACAAAATGTAACAAAAGTATTTGCTTCCTTCAATTTATGTATTTTTTTGTCGTATAATGCAACCATATCATATCTGACTCATTCATTCTTATTAGCTTACTCTTAAAATATTTTCTATAGTAGTATGGACTGCATTTTCCCAAACGAGCTCCATTAAAGTTCTTTACAGAGTATCCAAAAAAAGTGGAAGGTCTTTTTCTCTTAAAAACAACACAAATTCCATATCCCCTTAACTTACTGAAGCTCCAAGCTAATGGTAATTCAACCTTTACATGATTTCCCATAATTTTATTTGTAAACCAATTTGGAATGCTATTTCCATGATATATAATATCCATATTCCCCATGGAACTTCCTGGCAAACGAAACAATCCATGTGTTATTTTGGATACTGGCATACTGAATGTAACACCCCCATATTTGACATATAGCAGCGGAAGCTAATCTGGGGTATTAATTCATGAATCATAGTCACAATAATAGAAAACGACTCAAAAGAGACGTTTTTGAAAGATAAGTTATCATTCATTATTCATCAGAGTTTTTACAAAAGAGGTCCCAAAATACATTTCAAAACATAAAGTTGAATGATAACAAGTTTGGACGTCCTCATGTCCAATGCCACTCCGTGCCATAGTTGCTCAATACCCGAGATAAACATGCTAAAAGGATCAACACAAAGGTTGAGTGAAATTCACAGTGTTTGCAATGTAATAGTTGAATACAAGTCATCATAAGTGGTAATAATTGCAACGAATAAAATTATCATGGAAAATAGTATTATTGCCCTAAGCTCATGCAACCAAACATTAACATCCGAAGTCAATTTAACGACTTGAATGAACAACTGCCCTAAGCTCATGTCTTCCTTTGATATTGGAGCACCATGAATCTCCAATTGACTTATTAGTTTTTGGAATCTATCATAAGCTTTGTCCAAGCTTTCAGTTGATGCAGTAGAAAAATTTTCAAATTGATGTTTTAGAACATTTTTCTGCATCTTTTTGGATTCAACATTACCACCAACTCTCGATTTTATTGCCTCCCAGAGTGATTTAGCATCAGCAACATTGTGAAACTTGAGGAGGTATTCATCAGGTATTGCTAAAAGCAAGATGATTTTAACTCTTTCCTGATTTCTTCTAGCAACTAGTTGTTTGGCAGTTTTAGGAGCAAGAGGAGCAGATGTTTCTCCAGTTGTTGGTGCAGGCTCTTCTTCTAGATCTCCATTGAAAATAACATCCCATAGATTATGGTCTGTATGACAGATATATTGGCGCATTCTCATGCTCCATATATCGTACTCCCCCTTCCTAATGATAGGGATCTTCATTGTAGTGATTGTGGGGTGGAGGAATGTCTTGTTCTGCCATCTTTCAGTTGAGTTCTTCTTAATCAGAGTTTCCACACAAGCTTTGATACCACTTGTTGGATCGTTTTACTGAATAGATCTAAATCTTCAGCTTGCAAAGGGTTTGCTCTTTTAGATAATTCTAAAGCAACAATATTGAAACACTGAGTGAACACTATTGATTATGCGGAATCTAATCAATAATGCTAAGAAGAACAATATTGAATATCACAAAAGAACTTTTGTATTAAACTTTAAATCTGCCTAGGTTACAAATTACAAACTATGATTACTTATTCGATCTCTATGATCTTGTGTAGAACTATATCCACTAACTATGCCTAGGGTTCCTTTTATAGACTAAGGAAACCCTAATGGGCTTTACAAAACGCGTATAAAGATAATGCATATCTTTTCCTAAGATATCTCATGCATATCTTTTACTTTAACTAATTTCTGCGTAAGCAGACTTAATTATTACATAAGCAGTATTAACTATTTAACACTACCAGTACTAACTATGATAATTCTTCTACCAATACTAACTAAGTAACTAGCAGAACTAACTACAATACACTAACATAATTAAGTCTGTTATACAAAATTCCTAACATTCAATACTTTTGATCAATATTTAATTGATGAACTTACTGAAGTCCAAAATGTCTTTCATCAAATGGAACAGGTTGTGGAACAACATCGTTTAGCGTCAAAAACATTTGAAATTAAAATGAATCAAGTTTTAAATGAGAACGAACGACTCAGCTTCTTTATTTGAATATGGAAATTATAAACCACCGAACCGTAAGTTTATAAATTCTCAGTTACAAGGATTGGGACGCCTCTGTTTGTAAGTGACAAATTATAAATGAGTGGGCTTAAATATATGGCATACGTACAAACAATATTCTTTCAAATTTGTAATCCGTTTGTACGAATAAATTCCATTCCTTCAACATTATCTATTGCAACTAACACTCTATCATTCAACTAAATCTCAGGACGAGATTTCTATAAGGGTGGGAGGATGTAACAACCCCAAATTTTCACCAATAGAATATAACAACCCGTAATTTTCATCAATGTAATATCCATCTATTAAATTAGATGCACTATAATATCCATCTATTATATACTACCTTTTTACAGAGAAATTTTTGCTTTATCTTATTATGCAACGTAACTTGCATCTTTAAAGTAAACGAGCTCACGCAACCTCTACCAATGCCATCTATATCAATGTTCATATCATGTAAACATCCTAATATGTCAAGTCTATATCTTAATATCATTTTTACCAAGTACATTATCCATTTAACGTACCATTTACAACGTTACATCAAAACAAGCATTATACGTTAACGTTTATTCCAAAAACCCTAATTTCATGTCAAAGCAAATGTACAAGTCTTCAAGCATGTGTACAAGCTAATCATGCCTAAAAACATAATTAGGTCATTTAAGCTCCTAAATCATGTTTAAATTTTACCACTACTTTAGCACAAGGTACAAACACTCAATTCACAATATCTAAACCCTAAATCATTCTAAAACCCTAATCTAAAACCTTAAACCCTAAACGAAACCCTAAAACCCTAATTTCACTTTAAACCTAAAACTAAACCCTAAACCTAAAACTAAACCCTAATCCTTAATCCTAACCCTAATCTTAACACTAAACCTTAATCTTAAACCCTAATCTATCCCTAATCCTAACCCTAATCTACATTTTAAAACCCTAAACCCTAACCTAAAATAAAACAAACTCGGCACCCTTTTTCTTTCTATTTACCCATTTTTAAACCAAACTAGCTAGCACCTCACATTGTCACCTCCTTGCTAGCTTGCTTAGCACCTCAAGCAACCAACCAAGCACCTTACAAGCACCTCAATCACCTCCTTGTCACCATTTCTAGCTGAACCTTCATAAACCCCTCCAATACCCTTCCACCTTGCCTAGCTATTTTTATAGCTCACCATACTCACCATCTAGCCTTCATTAGTCACTATCTACAGCTCTTGACCCTTAGCCATCAAGAAAACTTGGGCACCAAGGGTTTTCACCTCTATATATAGTCGAATCCAAGCAACCATTCAATCACACCTCAAATTTCATCATATACAACAATGGAGTCTTAACTAAGACCAAGAAGGATCAAGTGAAGTCCCCAAGCTCAGAATAGAAGCCAAGAATCAAGAAAAAGAAGCCCTTGAAATCGTTACTAGGCGTACGAACCCGAAAACCCCATTTCGACCCATTTTAGCTCAAGTAAGCTCAAAATCTTGTTCATTAAGCTTATAATATGTATTAGAATGTTCATAATACTCTTAAGATCATATATAAACTCTTGTTTGAAGCTTTGAATCCTCAAACCCATGTGCTTTTTATTAAAACCCTAAAAACGACCCGTTTTGATTTTCTAGCTAACAAATCCTTTTTCTAAAACAAGTACGTTATATATTTAACGTAATTGACTAACTTTTGAAGAAACTTAAAATATTATCGTATCACGTTACTAGGGAATTTCATGTGAGGGGTTCCATTTGAGTATTTGTTTTGACGAGTTTGCTGGGTTTACGATTTAAAGTGCCCTGACTCCTCAAACGATACTACATGGCCTCTGGATTATGATAGCCCAAACAGTGATACAATATTTCCATAAGTTAATAAATCAATGTGATACGTTAAACTTTATGAAGTTTTGAAACATAAACCATCACATTAAGACTTGACATATTACCACAGGTTGCGTGATGAAGCCATTACTTTCATTTTATATACTTTTGCCATCAATCAGATTTCCCCTGTTAAGGTGAGTTCATAGCCTCACATTTCAATCTTTTGAATGTTTTATAAACCCGCGAGGGGGATACATGCTCAATTGTTTTTAATATACACAAGTACTTAAAACTGATATTGTGAGTTCGTAGCCTCGCTTTTAAATATTTTGAATACTTTATAAACTCGCGAGGGGGATACATGCTTAAACAATGAATGCAAGTGTTTTTCCAACTGTATGCTATTCAGATATATTATTGCCTAAGTACCTTCCAGTGCCACTATTTCCATATCATGAACCATTAATTATTTGCGAGTAAATGCAAATATTGTGGATAAATCTATTAGGGGTGACGACTCCCATTGGTATACCCATTCATGGGGTAGCCAAACGTACTGTATTTGAATTAATGGGTAACCTTGGCAAGTTACCTTTCCACGGGGACATTTGTTCCTCAACCAATGTCACTATGGTGATTTCCATGTTAACGTATTGATGTCATGAGGTTAGGGCAATAATACTATTTTCTCTGATAATTGTACTCATTGCAATTATTAGTATTTATGGGTGTATAACAACGTAACCCACTATCTATGATGACTTGTATTCAATTATTTATCATAAACCTATGAATTTCACTAAAGCATTGTGTTGACCTTTTTAGCATGTTTATCTCAGGTAATTGAGCAACTTATGACACGAAGTGGCACGGACTTGAAGATGACTAAATTGTTATCATTCAAACTTTATGTTTCTAGATTTTGGGACATCTTTTTGTAAAAACTCTGATGAATAAATGAATGATAACAAAATTTTCCAAAACGTCTCTTTATGAGTTATTTTCTATGATTATGTTTGTTGATCCATGAAGTAATACCCCAGATTAGCTTCTGCTGCAATATGTCAAAAATGGGGGTGTTACAGAACAAGTCATTACCAAGGATATTGTGAACATTGTTGTGAATTATTCTGTGGATAATGCTGCTGTGAATATGCATGAATGTAAAGAGTGTCTCAAACTTGAGACTGGGCTTCTCAATAAAAAGGATTTCATTGAAAAAGAGACTTACGATAAACTGTTCAGAAGATTTACAACTCTTACAAAACATTGCATCTCTTTAGAAGTTGACACTCAACTTAATCAAGAAATTTTTCAAAAGGACAATTTTGTTTCAAATCAAAGTGCTCCAAGTTTTGATCAATACTTTGAAGTAAATGAATTGAAAGCTCAGTCACAAGAGAAAGACACGGTCATAAGCAACTTGAAAGAGAGAATTAAATCTTTAAGTGAAAATATGGATAAGGATAAGGTCAAAAAGGACTTAGAAGAGATTGAAACTATCAATATTGAATTTGATCATAGGGTGTCAAAGCTTATTGTTGAAAATGAAATTTTGAAAGAGACATATAAACAACTTTATGACTCGATTAAACCAACACGTGTTCGATCAAAAGAACAATGTGATGCATTAATTAATCAAGTTCATCAAAAGTCTGTGGAAATCTCTAATTTAAATGTAAGTCTTCAGGAACAAGATTTGGTCATTACAGCTCTCAAGGATAATTTAAGAAAACCTAAAGGAAAAGCTTTAGTTGATAATGTTGTTACATCACACACTATAGATCTATAAATGCTTAAGATTGATGTGGAACCAATAGCCCCTAAATTGTTGAGCAATAAGACAGTTCATTTTGACTACCTTAGGCACACTCAGGAACAAGCTGCGATTCTTAGAGAAGTAGTCGAACAAGGAAGATCACAAAATCCTCTGAACAATTCCTTAGACTCTGCTTGTAAGTACACCAAACTAATTCAAGAGTTGCTTATAATAATCAGACAAACCTGCCCCAACATCAACAATTCAAGTGATAAATTAGTGGTTGTGACCCCAAAGAACAAGGACAAACAAGTTAGACTTACTGATCCCGTTACATCCTTAGGAAACACAAACACAAAAACAGCTTCTTCATCAAATCTAATTACTAACAAACTTGTAACATCCGAGAATTTTTGAAATTTTGAATGACGATTTCAATCTTTGACTTTTAGGGTCTGGCTTGACTTATAAGAACGATCATCTAAATCACGTTTTCACGATTCGGACTCTAAAGCAATTTGATGTAAAACGACATTCCTGACAACTTTTTAGTTTTGACTGAGACCTGGAAACAGTCAGAAGGTGACTGAAATGCCCTCGCAAGATTTTAGAATCAAGAACGAGTACCGGCACAAAAATAATTAAATTACATTTAATTATCATATTTTATTAAATAAGAATATTTAATAAATTATTTAACATTTTATTCAGTGACGTTTGTTGAAGACGCAAATATTAGAGTAAAATGATCATTTTACAGACAAGTTTATCGGAAATATACAAAATAAATAATAAACGTTTTAAATAAATTTTATAAAACGTTTACGAAAAGTAGTCGAGTGAATACTTATTTTTATCAGAAAAATGATTTGAAAAACAATGGCGCAAGTTTCGTGACTTGAATCATCCGTTAAGTCGCTCAAACGAGTCCCGAACCCGATACGTATCGAAACTATACTAAAAAGTTACAAAATGAACCCCATACTATTAAACCCTGCACTTTAGTTATATATATAAAATATAAAATAAACTTATAACATTTATTTCATTTCCACTCATACATATACACACACAACTTCATCCCTCCCAAAAATTCCGGCGACCTTCCCACCACCGCCGCCACCACCTCCGGTCACCGGAAAAGTTTTCCGGTGAGTTTTCCGGCCGATCTATTCGATCCACTATCTCACTCTCTTCCACGCGCCTATATCCACCACCAACACCACCACAGCCCCGCCACCATCTCTAATATCGAACCACACCACCACAACTGCCCTCACCTCCACCACCTGCCCCTTCACGGGCACCATAAGGGTGGAGAGGTATTTAAATATCCAAACCAGAGAATGCCCGTAGGTCTTGATAAAACACCACAATGGGGTTCAGAGTTTCGACATATTAAACACCCGAATGGTGTGTTTGTGTTTCGGACGATAATCACAACGTGGGTTGCGTTTTTTGGGTCGGGTTCGTGGGTTCACAGCCGGGGGTGTTTGATTGTTCTACCAACAAGGATGCGTTGGTTTGATGTTCACAGCCACCCTAAAGGGTGCGTTGGTTTTAATGGCAGCCGGGGGAGGGGGTATCGGGTTTGGCAGTCTCACAGCCATGGGGTGCGTCGGGTTGGTGGTAACCACCACCGGGTGCGTCGGGTTCGTGGGTTTGGTAACAACGAAAAGTGCTGATCGGGTTAGGGCCCAATCACAACAAGGTTGTCTGGGTTTGGATTTTCAACAAACGGGGGTGATTGGTTGGCTTGAAACGCACAAAAGGGTCAATGCTATAGGTTCTCTTTGCACCGCGGGTGCGTTTGTTTTATTATAAAACAGCCAAGGGGTGTGTGTTTGTCAGCGGGCAATATAATGGCAAGTTTGGTTGGGCAGCCAAAACAGCCCTGTGGGGGGTGGGTGTTTATTGGTTCGACTGTCATTAACATCCGAGGGATGTTTGGGTATGGTCTGTGTTTCGGGTCAGCCGCAAAGGGTGCGTTCCGGGTGTGGGTTAACCCACCGACTACTAGGTGATCGGGTTTAGGTTGTGAGACAAGCCAGGGATGCCGGAGGCGTCGGGTATGTTTGGTCGGTGTGGATTAGCAAACGGAAATGGGTGCGTATGTTGATTTGTTATTTTGGGGTGTGGGCAACACTCGAAACGCGTGCGTTAGATTTGTTTTTACTACCGAAAAAGGTGCGTTTTAATTAAAAGTATTCGATATTTCTTTTATATTATCGATAAAAATTATAATTGATGAAATCTGTTTTAACTTGCGACTCTAAGTAAAAAGTGATATTAATATTTAAAACTGGGATTGATAATAATGTATAACCGATACAAAAATAGTTAGACAGTTTTGAACTAAAAAACACTTTGGCGCGTTTTGTACCGGATAATTTGCAGCAAAAAAAACGCAAACATGAGATCTTATTCGAGACTTTGAAAGACAGACTTTGGTTTACAAAATATAACAAATTAGAATTTTGACGGACGTTCTTGATATAAAACGTGACTTTAACACCCAAAAACGAAGAAACTTGCGTGAAATCGGATATACCTTTAATAGAAAATAATTATTTTTAAATAAATATTAAATATGACGGAACTATTAATTAAACGATTTGAGCACCTTCCGAGTCCGTTTCAGCTTCCTGGCGAAACACCAAGTTGTTCTAATGAACGATTTTACTTTGCCGCGAGGATTGTCAGTTTAAAATTAAGACAAAGGCGGGTCAAAACTAAAGGTCGGTTGATCTAAGAGTTTTCAATTAATTATTTAAACCACTGTTCGGTTCTAAAAACGGAAGTCTAAAAAAAGGAACTATCGGAAAATATTCGACAAAAGCTATGATTATACGGAAAATAGAATATATCATATAAATCCTAAGAGGTTAAGGTTTAAAGACGCGCAATGTAGATATTCTCCTCACATAGAATATATGTAGGTTATACATATTAAAAATATGTAATGATTTTTCGTCGATAGGCGATTTACTCATCGATGATCGAATTTAATACGTGTATTATAATAGGACGACATAATTATAGGTCGTGGCCGAGATCGGAAGAATCGTTATTTATTTTATTGGATTACTTGATCGTGTGCTTTGAACAAGGTGAGTTTATGGCCCCATGTTTTACTGGTTTTTACATATATTTTTTGGTGAGAACATGGCATGTTTAACAAATGCATTATTACAGTATGTTTTACAAATTAGTTTACATACACATTTACCATAGATCGCTATTGTATACAAATTACTTGACTTTAATTTGGTCACGAGCATACTTTACTCTTGAAATGATTTCGATTACATATATTGGCGCCTGCGGGGCCAGACAATCATTAGACTGCCCAGTGATCTTGGAGGGCAACACCATGATGGTGAAACACATTATTTGTATTACAAGCCCGTGTGTTCTTGGAGGGAACTAAACAACCCCATGAGGGGAACCACATTATTTTAATCACTGCCGTGTGTTCTTGGAGGGGAACACATGTGATGGTGCGGTAATACAAGTCAACGTCACAGCGTCGTGAACAGTAAATCACTTGAGTTTGAGCGCGAACTTTTATGAAATATAATTCTATTCTGGTTTGGATCCCGTGTTCGGGTAGATTAGCTATCGCCGATAACGAACATTATAGCTTGATGTCCACGCGAATGCTATAAATATATCAATACGGTATTTACAACCCCAGATCTGTTGAGACTAGCTATCACTGGTACGAACTATATAAACATATCGGATCACGTTGGTACTACGGTCCCCCAACAAATGCATACTTGCAACATTTGGTGACATAAATTGGTCATTCATTACTTTATAAATCTTTTGGATAAGATTGGACACATTGGTGACAAAAATGTGTCGTGCATTCTTTATAAATCTATGGGATTTTTACATGGTACTGTGAGAAACAGTGGACAAATACATTTAGTTGAAACTTACCATACATATTAAAACTAATCAATGAACTCACCAACTTAATGGTTGACACTTTAAGCATGTTATTCCTCATGTGAAATTAGATGTTGGATTATTTGGTAGTGCCATTGGAGTCTTTTACATTCAAGTTTTTCATGTTGCAATTACGGACAACTATTACATTTATTGCTTCAAAAATCAACGTGATATTGTGTCTAATACAATACACATACATTATAGGTTGATGCTCTTGTATCTAGCGCTGTGTATTATGAAGTAGCACCCCATGAGGTATTCCGCTGCGTTGTATGATTTTTTGGGGGTGTTACAAGGATTGTCCGATTTTCACGTGTTGTTTTGAAGTGAATGCCTTGAAGATCCTTTCTCTTTTGAAAGTTTAATTTCGTACTTATAAAAATAAAAATCAAAAAAAATATTTTCTATTTCTATTTTATTTTTTTTATATAAAAATTTTAAAAATACCAAAAATATTTTCATTTTATTTTCTCTATAAAAAATCTAAAAATAATTTTCTTTTATTTTATTTCTATTTTAGTGCATGAGCACTCGTTCATCTTCTTCTAATCTCGTTCCTCCATCTACTGATCCCGAAAGCATTATTCGAAATCGATGACTAAATCGATGAGAAATCTCGTGAATGCCTCTCCTTTTATCGATTTTTGTAAGACATAAATATGGCTAATGATCCGAATAATGTTCAAGAACCGCCTCTAGTGGGTCCTAACTTTATTATGGGAATATTGGTTCTCGAAATGTCCTCATTTTCGGCATCCCCCCTCCATCACAATATTGAAAAGTATGACGTTATGGTCGTGCTGTTGGGTCCAGGGCGGTCCCGATTTTATTTATTTTTTGAAATACCACATTAACCAATAGTACTGCAAAACTCCACTTAAACAAGATAAGCATATGTCCGAATTATAGTAGATTCATTGAACATTACTCATTGGCAGACAAATCAGTACACATTTAAGTCACAATACCTCCTAGTATTGCCCATTAAGTTGGGTACTTACATACATAAGCCACGTTGAGTGGAATCAACTTAACATTACAAATATAGAAACGAGACTCCGTCCTCGGACATTTAGAAACTTATACAAACATACTCACGCGACTACACCTTCTTCTTGAGGTTTTCACTATAATGAGACTTTCCCTATAACGCGGTTATACCAGCCATAAGATCTGTAATGATATAATTTGACAAAATACCCATTTTGATGGATTAAATATCCTGGACAAACCTAGCCAATTTTTTTTTTTGGTAGATGATAAGTTAGAAATACCAAATTATTGCTGATCAAAGTTATCAGTCTCTTGTTAGAACGAGTTTATTAAACCTTAAGTCTTTCCTTAGTCACACAATCGGATAACACGAATTTAATCTCGGGACGAGATTTCTTTAAGGGGTAGGTACTGTAACATCCGAGAATTTTTGAAATTTTGAATGACGATTTCAATCTTTGACTTTTAGGTCTGTCTTAACTTAATAAAACGATCATCTAAATCAGTTTCACGACCGGAATCTCACAGCAAATTGATGTGCAATGTATCTTCCTGACAACATTTTAGTTTATGACTTATACCTGGAAACAGTCATAAGGTGCCTGAAAAATCCCTCGCAAAATTTTAGAAACAAGAACTAGTACCTGCACATAAATAATTAAATTACAATTTAAATAACACTTTTAGTTAAATAAGAAAATTTAATAAATACATTTAACCTTTTTAAATCAGTGAACTTTGTAGAAGTACGCACTCTAATCGATTAAAAGATCATTTTTACCGTACCAAGTTTTTATCTGAAATATACAAAATAAATAATAAACGTTTTACAACTAACTTATTTAATAACACTTTACGAAAGTAGTCGAGTGAATACTCATATTTTATCAGAAAATAATTAGGAAACAATGTGTCGCAAGTCGAGAGAATGTAATCGTCAACTGTTAAGTCTTTCAAAACGAGTCCGAACCGATACTTTATCGAACTATACTAAAAAGTTTACAAAAATTAACCCATACTATTAAACTTGTCACTTTAGTTAATATATATATATATATATAAAATATAAAAATATATAAATAATAAAACTTATAAATTTATTTCCATTTCCACTCATACATATCACACACACAACTTCATCCTCCCAAAATTCCGTCGACCATCCCACCACCGCCCGTATATATATATATATATATATATATAAACTTATAACATTTATTTCATTTCCACTCATACATATACACACACACTCATCTAAACTCTCTCCCTCCTCCCATGTCCGGCCAGCCGCCGGCCACCATCTCCGGCCGCCGGAATAATTTTCCGGTGACTTTTCCGGCCAATACCAAAAACACTTCCCCCACTCCGATCTACCCGATCCCCATACTCACTCGTACCCACGCGCCACCATCTAAACCAACACCACCACCGCCACCCGCTGTCACCACCAACACCATCTTCACCATCATCGTCATCACCATGACACCACCCCCGGCTGCTACTCCACGACGACCACCACCACATCCCCCTCCTCACCACCCGCCACCTTCACAGCACCACAAGGGTGCGTGTGGTTTTTTTCTCAACCCGCTAGGGGTGCGTCGGGTTCGGTTCAGACCTGACAAGGGGATGCGCCGGGTTGGTGGTAAGCACCAAAGGGTGCGTCGGGTTGTTGATTAACAGCCGGGGAAGGCGTCGGGTTTGGCTGTCGAAACAGCCAGGAAGGGTTGTTTCGGGTTGTTAATATCACTAGGGTGCATTTGGTTGTAATAAAAACACCAAAGGGTGTGCTCGGTTGACTGCCACTACCACGGGGGTGCGTTGGCAGTCAACACCATCACGTAAGGTGCGTTTTGGCTGCGGGACAGCCGAGGGTTGTCGGGTTTTGGTAGCGAAACAGCCGGGTACATAAAGGTGTGTTTGGTTTCGGGTTAAAGTACCAAAAAGGGTGCGTCCGGGTTGGTTATTAAAAATGCAGCGGTGCGTTTGGCTGTTGAGAACAGTCATAGGCTGCGTTTGGTTTGTAACAGCCCAGCAAGGGCGTGTTTGGTTGTATAGAAACACAAAAAGGGGCGTTTGGATTTGGGTTTACCAAAATTAGGGTGCGTTTGGCTTAATAGCCACGCACAAGGGTGCGTTTGGTTTGTGTGTGTCACGGAAATGGGTGCGTTGGGATCTGTTTTACAGCCGAGGGTGCGTTTGGTTTTGTAACACGGAAAAGGGGTTCGTTTGGTTTGATAATCAGACACAAAAAGGGTGCGTTTTGTTTTGCACCATAAATATATTAATTGTTTCATATATTATCAATTGGTTATATGTGATGAAATCTAATGAGACTTGCGACGTCTAAGTAAAATATGATATTAATATTTAAAACGGGATTGATATTAATGTATAAGCGATACTAGATATAGTTTAGACGAGATTCGAACTAAAAACGGACTTTGGCGCGTTTTGTAACGAATAATTAAGAGCAGAAAACGGAACATGGGATTCGGGATTCGAGACTTTGAAAAGTCAGACTTTGGTTTACAAAATATAACAAATTATATTTTGACGGACGTTTTGATATAAAACGGGACTTTTAACTCCCAATAACGAAGAAACTGGAGTGAAATCGGAATATACACTTTAATAGAAAATAAGTTATTTTTAATATATTAAATCTGACAGATCTATTAATTAAACGATTTGAGCACTTTCGAGTCCGTTTCAGCCTTTCGGCGAAACATGAAAGTTGTTCGTAATGACATGACTTTTACTTTGCCAGGATGCAGTTTAAAAATTAAGACATAGCGGGTCAAAACTAAAGGTCGGTTGATCTATTATTTCAATTAATTATATTTAAGACCACTGTTCGGTTCTAAAAACGGAAGGTCTAAAAATAGTAACTTTCGGTAAATATTCGACATAAGCTATGATTGGACGGAAAATAGTATATATTCATATAATATACTAAGGGTTAAGGTTTAAAGACGCGCAAGTGGATTTCTCATCACATGTATATATGTATGTATACATATTAAAATATGTATGATTTCGTCGTTACGATGTACGCATCGTTAATCGTATTTAATACGTGTATTATAATAGAGCGACATATATATAGGGTCGCTGCCGAGATCGTTGCAGATTCGGTTGTGATTTATTTGGATTATTTGATCGTGGTCTCTGATCAAGGTGAGTTTATAGCCCCATGTTTTACTGGTTTTACATATATTTTTGGGGTGAGAACATGCTTGTTTGCAAATGCATTTACATGGTCGATTACAAATTGGTTTACATACTTATTTGCATAGCTCGCTATGGGATATATTACTTGACTACATTTTTGGTCACAAATATATATACTTTACTTTTGAAATGATTACGGATTAGCTTAAGCGGATTGAACTGATAACAACAAGTTACTGCCCGGGTGTTCTTGGAGGGGACACCGGTAACGGGGGTACACATTTTTACATTACTGCCCGGGTGTTCTTGGAGGGGACACCGGTAACGGGGGTACACATTTTTACATTACTGCCCGGGTGTTCTTGGAGGGGACACCTGAGACGGGTACATATATATAAGTCTACGTCACAGCTTCATGAACTGTAAATCACTTGGAGGGTGAGCGCGAATGTTATGAAATAGATCTATTCGGGTGTGGATCCCCGTTCGGGTGATTTGCGATCACTCGGCAAACGAACGTTATAACTTGATATCCACGCGTATGTTATAAAAATAGATCTATTTGGGATTGACAATCCCCGTTCGGGTGACTAGCTACCACTCTGCAAACGAACGTTATAACATGTCGGATCACGTTGGGACTACAGGCCCCCAACAAATACTGTGAACGCTACTGTTCTAATTAGTGCATCAGTTCATGACTTAGAGTAATCGTAAACATTGTTTAACTCAATCTATGGATTATTTACGATGCCTTGAATAAGGTGGCAATACAACATGAAATTTTTGGGGACATTAAATTGGCATGCATCTTTATAAATCTTTTGGATAATGATTGTACTTTTGGGTGACATAAAAATGTGTCGTGCATTCTTGATAAATTCTTTGAACAATTTTACTTGGCCTGTGATGTGAACAGAAACAAATACATTCATTTGAAACTTACCATTCATAATTTAAACAGATCTATGAACTCACCCACTTTAATGTTGACATTTTTAACATGTTGTTTCTTATGTGAATTTAAGCTTGGATTATTTGATGGAATTGGATCGTTACATTAAGTTTTTCATGTGATGCAAATAATGGACAACTATTATTTCGATTTCAGAAAATCAACGAGATTGTTTACAAACGACACTTTTTAGAGGTCGTTCTCTTTGTAGTCTAGCGCTGTGTCATTATGATAGTAGCACGCCAAGTGGTATTCCGCTGCTTGTCATTTTTGGGGTGTTTACAGATTGGTATCAAGCACTTTTTTATAAGAGAACTAGGTTGCATATTTACCCTAGACTATAACCGTTTTCACAAACTTCGCATCACAACAACATTTTCAAAGTGCATACACGCTACTTGCTTCTTGCTTAGTTACCTTGTTATCTGAATGTTTATAAACATACATCATGTAATATATTATGCTACATCTTTTCGCTATATCTATGAGTTTTCTGTTATTTATAATAAAGTTATTTATATAAATACCATAGCGTTTCTTAAGACATTGTGGGTTGCACAATGGTCTCATTCTACTCGTCGGATATTGTGAGTTATACAATGGTCTCATCTTACTTCTTAGACATTGCGAGTTGCACAATGGTCTCGTTTCGTTCTCAGACCTTGTAAGTTAAACAATGGTAATTAAGATTAATTATTTGTTCCTACTTTATACCATATTGTATTACACGAAGACCGTTATAATTTTTGTTTTTACATGGGAAAGTGTATAATCTAAGTATTATAAGTCTTATATGGGCGGGACTTATATAAGGATTGATATGATAATTGCTATGTAAACAAAACCCGTCACAGTTTCTGTTTACATAGGAAGATGTAAAACTAAGTAATACAATCTGGTATGGGCGGACTTGTAATAGGAGGATTTATATATAATTTTCTATGTTGACTGGTTCATCGAGACTTTTACCTGGTTTACTCTAACCAGGGTACTCATTACCTATCTTGAACTCTAGGTCGATATTTTTGGGTAGTTTTACTCCCTGTCTCCGAAGACGAGTTTGGAACACTCGTCCCATACTCATTAGAGCACATGCATCGTCATGTCATCCATCACCTTGAAAGTTATGTGGGTACGCGTATTGCATCGGGAATTATTAAGTAGGATGATTTATAATCTGTTTATTTAAAAGGATTGGGACGCCTCTTCATTTAAATAAATAAATTATAAATCACCGAACCATAAGTTTATCATTTCTTACTTACATAAATTTGGACGCTTCTTTATGTAAATAAGAAATTATAAATGAGTGGGCTTAATGGTATCCGATATGACACGAGTATGAACCTGAAATCGATAATCACCAGAATCCGTTAAAAGGGTCTAGAGACACAATCGTGTCTTGCCACTCAGCAGAATCTTAAGGCCTCACTTGGAACTACCTTATCTCATTCTTAAGTTATTACTTTTGCCGTTGCTAATCCTCGCGATCACGAACTGTTCGTGGAACTAACAGACTTGTTACACACTTGAGTTCTCGGAGTTTTTGATTCGTCCTTAAACTAGCGACTGAGTACCATAAATCCCGCCGTCTATCGCAATAAGGCCTTCCGCGAGCTCCTCCATTTGTTTGAAACTTAAATTCTGGAATATTGTTTTCTCGAAATGTCCTCATCTCGCGTCCCAGTCACCATTTGTTATAGTATTACTTATGTCGCTGCGTTGGGTCCTGGGCGGATCCGACTGCTACAACCTTTATTCCAATAGGTTTATGCAACTCCCCCTGAAACGAGATAACACACCTATCGACAAACAGATAGGGACTATCATTTGGGCCACTATTAGGAAGACTTAGTCGCCAATATAAAAAATACATCCTATGTACTGCCAAGTAAGGTTTGGGTACTTACATACATAAGCCACTTTGATATGAATCATCGAACATTACAGATAGTAAAACGAGACTCCGTCCTCGGACATTTAGAAACTTATACAAACATACGCACGCGACTACACTTTCTTCTTGAGGTTTTCACTATAATGAGACTTTTCCCTATAACGCGGTTATACCAGTCATAAGATCTGTAATGATATATTTTGAGATACCCATTTTAATGGATTAAATATCATGGACAAACCTAGCCAAAATTGTTGGTAGATTGAAAGTGAGAAACACCAAATATTTGCTGAATAAAGTTATTCAGCGTCTTTGTTAGAACGAGTTATTACCTTAAGTCTTCCTTAGTCACATAAATCGGCATAACAAAATATAATCTCGGACGAATTTCTTTTAAGGGGTAGGTACTGTAACATCCGAGAATTTTCGAAATTTTGAATGACGATTTCAATCTTTGACTTTTAGGGTCTGGCTTGACTTATAAGAACGACCATCTAAATCACGTTTCCACGACTCGGACTCTAAAGCAATTTGATGTGGAATGATATTCCTGACAACTTTTTAGTTTTGACCGAGACCCGAAAACAGTCAGAAGGTGACTGAAATGCCCTCGCAAGATTTTAGAATCAAGAACGAGTACCGGCATAAAAATAATTAAATTACATTTAATTATCACGTTTTATTAAATTAAGAATATTTAATAAATTATTTAACATTTTATTCAGTGACGTTTGTTTGAAGACGTAATATATTCGATAAAATGATCATTTACGGACAATTTTTTATCGAAATATACTAAAATAAATAATAAACGTTTTTAAATAAATTTATAAAACGTTTATGAAAAGTATCGAGTGAATACTCATTTTTTATCAGAATAATGAGTTGGGAAAACAATGGCGCAAGTCTCGAGATTAATCGCCGTTAAGTCTTTCAAACGAGTCCCGAACCGATACGTATCGAAACTATACTAAAAAGTTACAAAATGAACCCCATACTATTTGAACTTGTCACTTTAGTTTATATATATATATATAAACTTATAACATTTATTTCATTTTCCACCACATACATACACACACACCTCAAACTTTCTCTCTCCCTCCCCCATTATCCGGCCACCAAACCCTCCTCACCACCTAGCCGCCGATCCGGCCACCACCGCGCGTCCGCCGCAGAAAACGGTGATTCAACACGGCGGACTTTTCTGACGAAATCTAAAATTACTCCTCAGCACCGGATCTACTCGATCCTTACCACCACTCGCGGCCACGCGCCGTTTTCTTCCCCCTCCCCCTTTTCGACCGACGACAGCCACCACCATAGGGGCGTTCGGTGTATAGTTTGCACTTAGGGTCCGTTTGGTGTTACTCGGTAACCAACAGAAAGGGGTGTTCGTTGGTGGTTATTTCATCCTCGAGACCACCACCATGGGTGGTGTTCGGTCATAACCATCGCCGACACAGCCGCACCCTGGCGGTGCCGGCTCGTGGTGGTTTGTGTCCGGTTTAAGTTAACACAAAAGGGGTGGGTTCGGGTTTTACACCGACAGGGTGCGTTGGGTCCGAGTAAAAACACCACAAGGGTGTTTGTCTCGGTGACAGCCCACCCGCAAGGGTGTTCGTTTCGGTTGCAGCCCACCCGAAAAGGGGCGTTCGAGTTGGGTTATAAAATGCAGCGGGTGCGTTTGGTTGTTAAAATGAGTAGGGTGCGTTTGGTTGTTAAACCACCCGAAAAGGATGGGTTTGTCATGGGTTTAGGGAAGCAGCTAGGGGTGTTTGTTTTATGGTTTTGCACCACCAGCGGGTGCGTTGGTTTGTGGTTTGCACCAGCTAAGGGTGCGCTTGGTTTTGTGGTTTCAGCCGACTAGGCAGCGTTTGGTTTTGTATAAATTGAGACAGGTGCTTTTGGCTGATAAACAACACTTAGGTGCGATTTGGTGATGGGTTTAACAAAGCCGAAGGGGCTGTTTGGTTTAGGACAGACTTAGGGTGCGTTTGGTTCGTGTTTATCACCAACAAGGGTGTCGGGTTTGGTTTGTCGTGGTTTAGCCGTGGGACAGCCGTGACATTCGGGCGTCGGTTTTGTTTGGTCGGGTTTGGTTTGCTCGAAACCGGGTAAATGTTTGATTACCGAATGGTCTTTGAATTGTGTTGACACCGAAAAAGGGTGCGTTTAATTTAAAAGTATTCGATTATTTCGTTTATATTATCGATAAAATGTATATGTGATGAAATCTGTTTAAACTTGCGACGTCTAAGTAAAATGTGATATTAATATTTTAAACGGGATTGATAATAATGTATAAGCGATATTAGATATAGTTTAGACGAGTTTTGAACTAAAAACGGACTTTGGCGCGTTTTTGTACCGATTATTGTAGCAGAAACGAAACATGAGATTCGGGATTCGAGACTTTGAAAAGTCAGACTTTAGTTTACAAAATATAACAAATTATATTTTGACGGACGTTTTGATATAAAACGGGACTTTTAACTCCCAATAACGAAGAAACTAGAGTGAAATCGGAATATACACTTTAATAGAAAAATATGTTATTTTTAATATATATTAAATCTGACAGGTTTATTAATTAAAGGATTTGAGCACTTTCGAGTCCGTTTCAGCCTTCCGGCAAAACACGAAAGTTGTTCGTAATGACGTTTTACTTTGTCGCGATGATTGTCAGTTTTAAAATTAAGACATAGCGGGTCAAAAGTAAAGGTCGGTTGATCTATTATTTCAATTAATTATATTTAAGACCACTGTTCCGGGTTTTCTAAAACGGAAGGTCTAAAAATATAACTGTGCGGTAAATATTTCGACATAAGCAATGATTGGACGGAAAATATATATATCCAATAATATACTAAGGTTAAGGTTAAAATACGCGCAAGTGGATTTTCTCATCACATGTATTTATGTATGTATACATATTAAAATATTATGATTTCGTCGTTACGATGTACCATCGGTGAATCGTTATTTAATACGGTATATAATAGAGCGACATAATTATAGGGTCGTGGCCGAGATTCCTGCAGATTCGGTTGTGATTTATTTGGATTATTTGATCGTGGTCTTTGATCAAGGTGAGTTTATAGCCTCATGTTTTACTGGTTTTACATATATTTTTGGGGTGAGAACATGCTTGTTTGCAAATGCATTTACATGATCGATTACAAATTGGTTTACATACTTATTTGCATAGCTCGCTATGGGATATATTACTTGACTACATTTTGGTCACAAATATATATACTTTACTTTTGAAATGATTACGGATTAGCTTAAGCGGATTGAACTGATAACAACAAGTTACTGCCCGGGTGTTCTTGGAGGGGACACAGGTAACGGGGGTACACATTTTTACATTACTGCCCGGGTGTTCTTGGAGGGGACACCTGAGACGGGTACATATATATAAGTCTACGTCACAGCTTCATGAACTGTAAATCACTTGGAGGGTGAGCGCGAATGTTATGAAATAGATCTATTCGGGTGTGGATCCCCGTTCGGGTGATTTGCGATCACTCGGCAAATGAACGTTATAACTTGATATCCACGCGTATGTTATAAAAATAGATCTATTCGGGATTGACAACCCCCGTTCGGGTGATTAGCTATCACTGGGAATGAACGTTATAACATGTCGGATCACGTTGGGACTACATGGCCCCCAACAAATACATATGAATTTTTACTTTTATTATTAGCTTCAGTTTCATGAGCTTAGAGTAATCGTAAACATTGTTTTATAATCACGTGGATATTTACGTTGCCTTGAATAAAGTGGCAATACATACTTGAATCATTTTGGTGACATTAAATTGGTCATGCATTCTTTATAAATCTTTGGGATAAGATTGGTACTTTTGGTGACATAAAATGTGTCGTGCATTCTTTATAAATCTTTGGGATTTTTACATGGTACTGTGATGATACAGTGGACAAATACATTCAGTTGAAACTTACATTCATATTTAAACTAATCTATGAACTCACCAACTTTAATGTTGACACTTTTAAGCATGTTTTTCTCAGGTGAATTAGATGCTTGGATTATTTGATGTGCATTGAAGTCTTTACATTCAAGTTTTTCATGGTGATGCAATTATGGGACAACTATTATTTTGATTTCAGAAAATCAACGAGATTGTTTTACAAACGACACATTTAGAGGTCGTTCTCTTGTATCTAGCGCTGTGTATTATGAAGTAGCACCCCATGTGGTATTCCGCTGCGTTGTATGATTTTTGGGGGTGTTACAGATTGGTATCAGAGCACTGGTTATAGAGAACTAGGTTGCATATTTTACCCTAGACTATAACCGTTTTCACAAACATTGCATCACAACAAACATTTTCAAAGTGCATACACACTACTTGCTTATGTGCTTACATTACGTGCTGCATTAAGTGCTTACGTGACATACATATATGTAATATATATGCTTACATCTTTTGCGTATATCGCACGTTTATTTATATAAGAGTTATTTATATAAATACCAGAGCGTTTCTTAAGACATTGTGGGTTGCACAATGGTCTCATTCTACTCGTCAGACATTGTAAGTTAAACAATGGTCTCTAAGGATATTATTTTTCTTCATAGCATTATACTATATTGTATTACACGGAGACCGTTATAATTTTTGTTTACATGGAATTATGTATGAATCTAAGTATTACAAGTCTTGTATGGGCGGGACTTGTAATATAAGGATTGATATGATAATTGCTATGTAAACAAAACCCGTCACAGTTCTGTTTACATGGAATTATGTATGAATCTAAGTATTACAAGTCTTGTATGGGCGGGACTTGTAATATAAGGATTGATATGATAATTGCTATGTAAACAAAACCCGTCACAGTTCTGTTTACATGGATTTATGTGTGAATCTGAGTATTACAAGTCTTGTATGGGCGGGACTTGTAATATAAGGATTGATATGATAATTGCTATGTAAACAAAACCCGTCACAGTTCTGTTTACATGGATTTATGTGTGAATCTGAGTATTACAAGTCTTGTATGGGCGGGACTTGTAATAGGAGGATTGATACGATAATTGCTATGTTAACTCGTTTATAAGGACCTTCATCGTATTTACTCTAACCGAGTACTCATTAACTATCTTGAACTCTATGTTGATCTCGCCTGGCAGTTTTTACTCCCAGTCTCCGAAGACGAGTTTTAAACACTCGTCCCATACTCATTAGAACACATGCATCGTCATGTCAACCACCTTGAAGGTTATGAGAGTACGCGTATTGCATCGGGAATTATTAAGTAGGATGATTTATAATCTGTTTATTTAAAAGGATTGGGACGCCTCTTCATTTAAATAAATAAATTATAAATCACCGAACCATAAGTTTATCATTTCTTACTTACATAAATTTGGACGCTTCTTTATGTAAATAAGAAATTATAAATGAGTGGGCTTAATGGTATCCGATATGACACGAGTATGAACCTGAAATCGATAATCATCAGAATCCGTTAAAAGGGTCTAGAGACACAATCGTGTCTTGCCACTCAGCAGAATCTTAAGGCCTCACTTGGAACTACCTTATCTCATTTTTAAGTTGTTACTTTTGCGATTGTAAATCCTTGCAATTGTAAACTGTTCGTGGAACTAACAGACTTGTTACGTTAATGGAGTTGATTCGTCCTCAACTAGCGACTGAGTACCATGATCCGCCGTCTATCGCATAAGCTCTTCCGCGAGCTCCTCCCATTTGTTAAACTTTATTATGGGAATATTGTTTCTCGAAATGTCCTCGTTCTCGACATCCCATCATCATTTGTTATAGTATTGACGTTATGGTCGCTACTGTTGGGTCCTGGAGCGGTCCCGACTGATACAACTTTATCCAATAGGTAATACAACTCCCCTTAAACGAGATAAACACCTATCGACGAAACAGATAGTTGGACTATTTATTTCGGGCCACTAGTAGGAAGACTTAGGTCGCGATACATCCTGGAAATGCCTAGTAAGTTGGGTACTTGCATCTATAAGCCACGTTGATGTGAATCATCGAACATTACAGATAGTAGAAACGAGACTCCGTCCTCGGACATTTAGAAACTTGTACAAACATACTCACGCGACTACACCTTCTTCTTTAGGTTTTCACTATAATGAGACTTTCCCTATAACGCGGTTATACCGGCCATAAGATCTGTAATGATATATTTTGAGATACCTATTCCAATGGATTGGATATCCTGGACAAACCTAGCCAAATTTTTGGTAGATTGAGAAGTGTGGAAACACCGAATTTTGCTGAATAAAGTTATCAGCGTCTTGTTTAGAACGAGTTATTAAACCTTAAGTCCTTCCTTGGTCCACAATCGGATAACACAAATTTAAATCTCGGGACGAGATTTCTTTAAGGGGTAGGTACTGTAACATCCGAGAATTTTTGGGATTTTAAAAGACTATTTTAATCTTTGATTTTTCGGGTCTGACTTGACTTTTTGACATTTGGTCCTTTGTTGTCACATAAAACGATTACCGCGTAACTGGTAAAATTTTCGGGACATATTTCAATAATAAATCATATCTATTATTACACACCTTGAGTAAAAAGTTAATTTTAACTTATTTGAGTCGAAAACGAAAAAGATATATATTAATTCATAGTTGAATTATTAAAAACGAACCACTAAACCGCGTTTTCATTATTCGGACTCCAAAGCAATTTGATGTAAAACGATATTTCAGACAACTTTTTAGCTTTGACCGAGACCCGAAAACAATCAGAAGGTGACTGAAATGCCCTCGCAAAAATCTTGAACACAACGCGTACCGACCCAAAATAACTAAATTTATATTTAATTATTACTTTTTATTAAATAAAAAGTATTTTATAAATCGTTAAATAATTCATTCAAAAATGTTTGTTTAAAAACGCGAATGTTCAAAATAAAGTTTTAACTTTACGGACAAAGCTTGCTCGCGACACTTAATAGTACCAAACTAATAAATAATAATCATTTTAATTTATTTTATAAAAATATTTATAAAATAATAGTCGAGTGAGTACTCATTTTGTTGGAAAAATTATTTAGAAAACAATGGCGCAACTTTCATATTTTTAATCGTCCGTTAACTAGCCTAATCGAGCCCGAACCAATATTTTACAAAATTACACTATCGGTCCTTGAGTTTATATTTTTAAAATCTACCCTAGGCTATCCAAGGCTTGTCATATTTTCTTTTATACAACTTCATACACATATATTTATAAGTAAGGGATTAGGGTTATACACATTTTTCTCCTAGCCTCCATCTCTTTCTCTCTCATTTTCCCAGCCATATTTTCCGGCCACATTTTTCCGGCCAACAGCCGCCTACACCAGGACCATTCCCACCGTCCCTCTCTACCTCCGTACCACTCCATCTCCATCGTCACCTTCATCACCAACCGAAACCCACCACCCCACTTCACCCTTCTATTAATTTGGGATGGTTATACATATCTTTTTGTATATATTGTTCCTTTCTTGTATTGATTTCAAGGGTGCGTTGGGTATGTACATTCGGCACCAAGGGTGCGTTTGTTGTTCGTTACAGCCGAAGGGGGGGGGGTGCGTGTAGGCTTGCTCTGTCACCTGCAAGGGTGCGTTCGATTCCCGAGTCAGCACAAGGGTGGGTTGGGTCATCAACAGGTTTGGGTGTACATGGTTCGACACCATATTAGGGTGGGTTTGTTTGTCACCAGATACGGGTGCGTTTGGCTATTAAAAATCAGCCGCAAGGGCGTTGTTTGTGTGGAAACAGCCAGTGGGTTGTTTGGTTATGGTTGTAGCAACAAAATAAGGTGCGGTTGGTTTCGGGTTTAACGCCCAAATAGGGTGCGTGGGGATTTATCAAAAACACTACGAAGGGGCGTTTGTCCCGGTGGTTTAGCACCGTAAGGGTGCGTTTGGCGGTTATGGACAACCAAGGGTGTGTTTGGTTTAGTGGAAAACCCACTAAGGGTGCGTTTGGTTTAGTTATAAACTGCCACCGGGGTGTTTGGATTATTTTCAGAATGTAGGGTGTGTTTGGTTGAGTGAATGACACACAAGGGTGTGTTTGGTTTGCTGAATAACAAAAGGGCGTGTTTGGTTTAAGTAGATAAACACCAAGGGTGTGTTTGGTTGGTTTAACCGCACAAGGGGTGCGTTTGGTTTATATAAGTGGACACTAAAAATTAAAGGATTTCATATATAAAATTTATATATTAAACCGGATCTAAATGTGGCATTGGTTAAATAAATATTTTATTTATTATTCTCGTCTTTGTGTTATAATACCTGTTAAGGGATGTGTTTGGGTTTGCAACATGGATTGATTCAATTGAGGGAAAATGGTTAACTTTTGTTAATATGGAAAACGTTAGATAAATGAATAGGTCATGCCGAGATTTTTATGAATCGCTACACTTAGTAAACTTTTACAAAACTACTTTATTTATTATCTTGAATTGTCATAAGAATTATTAATCCTGATGACCCGATAATCAAGCGTAAGCTATAATTTTAGAGATTTTATTTATCGAGTCCACAACTTTACAACGTGCGTTTATTTTTATAAATGAACTTTCTATAAAATCATTTGGGGATATTCGGGCGCGTGTCGAATTATTTAGTGTCATTTATTTTATCACATTTCTTATATAATACTTGGAAGTATTATATAATTAGACAATATATATTAAATAGGTCTGGTTTATTATTTACATGGATTTGAGGCTTCGAATCGTTTCTGCCTTCCGTGCGAAACAACGAAAAAGTTGTTCGTAAATGACATTTTACTTTGCCGAGAGGATTGTTACTGCTTTATAAAATTATGATTATAGCGGTTGTCAATACTAAAGGTCGTTTAATACTATTTTTTACATTAATGTTTTAAGCATCATTATTCGGTTCTAAAAAACGTGTAAGGTCTTAAAAAATAATAACTTTCTTTTAATATTTGAGATAAGTTATAATGAACGGAAAATAGTATATATACATAAAATATACTAAGGGTTAAGGTTTAAAGACGCGCAAGTGGATTTCTTCATAACATTGTATATATGCAGTATACATATAAAAAACATGTATGATTCGTCGTTACGATGTACGCATCGTTGATCTTATTTATCATTAGTATATTATTATAGTACGTCATAATTATAAGGTCGTTGGCCGTGAATCGTTGCAGATTCGGTTAGTGAATTATTTGGATTATTTGATCGTGGTCATTTGATAAGGTATAAGTTATAGACCCCATGGTTTATGGTTTTACTTATTTTTTTGGGGTGAGAACATGCTTGTTTTCAAATGCATTTACAGATTGTTACATAATTTGGTTTACATTCTTAATTTACATTGCTACGCTATGGGCTTACATTACTTGACATCATTTTTGGTCACGGATGGCATACTTTACTTTTGAAATGATTATGGATTAGCTTAAGTTGCATGAACTGTTAATTACTCGGAGGGTAAGCGCGAATGTTATAGATAGATCTATTGGGTTGACAATCCCCCGTTCGGGTGACTAGCTATCACTGGGGAAACGAACGTTATACCATGTCGGATTTCGATTTGATTGGGCCTGCGGGGCCAACAATCATTTACTTGCCCTGGTGTTCTTGGAGGAACCACCCATGACTGGGAAACATATTATTTGGGCCATACATGACCGGGTGTCTCTGAGGGAAACACCCATGTGGGAACTTATATTTGCCTTACATTGCCCGGTGTTCTTGGACGGGAACACCTAAATGGGTACATTATTTCGGTGCCTGAATAAAGTGGCATACAGAGAAGTCTACACTGCAGTGTTCATTGAACTTAGGAGTAATCTTAATCATTGTTTTTACTCCAAAGGATATTTTCGTTGCCTTTATAATGTCGGCAATCATACTTGAAACATTTAGGTGACATTAATTGGTGTGCATTTCTTATAATTATTTGGGATTAAGATTGGTTCATGCTTGGTGACATAAAATGTGTCGTACATTCTAATAAATCTTTGGGGGTAATTTTTACATGGTTTCCGTTGATGACTACAGTGGACAAATACATTTCATTTGAAAATCTACATTAAATATTTGAACTACCTATGAAACTCACCAACTTTAATGTTGACCACTTTTAAGCATGTTTTTCTCAGGTGAATTAGATGCTTGGTTATTTGCTGTGATTAATTAGAGTCTTTTCATTCAAGTTTTTCTGGTGATGCAAATTTATGGGACAACTTATTATTTTGATTTCAGAAAATCAACGGATTGTTTTACAAACGACACATTTAGAGGTCGTTCTCTTGTATCTAGCGCTGTGTATTATGAAGTAGCACCCCATGTGGTATTCTGCTGCGTTGTATGATTTTTGGGTGTGTTACAGAAATGATGCTAAGTGTTTTGAAAATGTTTTGAATTGCTGTGATTATGTGTTTTGATTTCGTGTGGACATTATGTGATTGCATATGGCTTGTTGTTGCATGATATTGTGTTGTGTTGAGGATCATTAATGGTGGGGTTTGATCATACTCAAGATTAGTTAATTTGAGGAATGATCAACTCAGTGAATTTGGTATGGTGTCCAAGCGCCCTCAATTTAAGCTTCAGATGGTAGACTTTTAGTTGTGCGGTAATTTACGTTTTGTGGGGATCAGAGGGTAGCACTCTACTCCAGTTTATGTATGGTTGGTATTGATATGGTGATTTGGTTTGTATGTTAGATAAGTTCATATTTTGCATAATTGTCATATATTATTTTGATAATCCACAGTTATTCGGTTTGAAAAGTTTATAATGATCTTGTAATAATTACCTATGTCTCTCACCAACCGTTGTGCTGGACGTTTATATGCTTCATTTCAGGTGAGCATATGGGGGTAAGATAACTGAGAAAGTGGTTTAGAAAGGAGACCATATGATTGTCTTTGAGTTTATGGCTTTTATTGTCTTGAATTTTCATTGTTTGAATTGGTTTGATTGTTGATGTCTTTCTGTTGGCGAGTACATCGTTTCATCAATAAAGACGCCTTTTGGATTTTGGTTAGGTGTTAGGTTTTACTTGTTATGACACTTCGTGTTTTGCTTTACTTTAGCTTTCATTTTAGTTTTTCTTATAGAACATGTTTGTGATGATATCACATTCTTGTTTTACGCCTGCGTTTCCGCCTTGGCGGGGGGTGACAATAAATGTTTAGGTCTATAGATCTAGGATATTGGATTTCCCCAAACTAATGGCAAGCTAAGGCTAGGAAGCTCGAGTGGACTGGGACAAAACACCGAACACGAGAGTCTTCAGAAAATTTTGGGTCAATACTACAAAAAATCACAAGCACAAACAACAAGAAATTGGAAGAGTACAAGCCTCCTCACATCACAATAGAAATAAGAAAGAAGAAAAATGGATAAGCATGGGGTGCCTCCCACGAAGCGCTTGTTTAGGGTCACTAAGCTTGACCCAATCCCTGAATTCATTTGTCCTTGGGGAAGGTTTGGAGATCCGGGATAACCATTTGTGGTACGTCCCCTCCAAAGTTTGTGTTAATTCGGAGGGACCGTTCACTTGAAAATCTAGCCTAGAGTTTTGGGATAACTCAACGGTGCCATACGGAAAGACTTGGGTAATGGTGAACGGTCTGGACCAACGAGATTTCAACTTGCCTGAGAACATCTTTAATCGAGAGTTAAAGAGGAGGACTTGATCACCGACGTTGAAAACACCGGTGTTTGATTCTTCTGAGTCATGGATCACTCTTTGTTTTCTCTTTATAGATCAAAGAGTTTCATAGGCATGATCACGAAGTTCATTTAATTCATTGAGTTGAACTTTACGGTGATCACCCGCGGTCCAAGTTTAAAAGTTTGCATGCTTAAGGGCCTAGTAGGCTTTGTGCTCGCAGCTCGATCGGTAGTAGATGACATGCCTTTCCGTACACGAGCTTGTATGGGGTACACCCGATGGGTGTTTTGTAAGCTGTACGGAAGGCCCAAAGTGCATCATCCTAATTTGTCCGGACCAAGTGGCACAGGTTCTCGCCCAACGGTCCTTTCAGGAATTCGTTTAAGCCACGAATAGATATCTCAACTTGCCCACTTATTTGTGGGTGATACGTGGTGGAGAGACGGTGAGTAACTCATATTTATGCATGACCTTTGCAAACTGGTATTTTCCATTGCAAAAATAGGTTCAGCGATCAGAGATTATGATAGACAAGTGGGGAAATATCAAAATTATAACCGAAATAGGGGAGAAGAAGATAGATTTAAGAACATTTGCAAAACAACTCGGGCGTCGCTTGGTGGGGGAGACGCTTTAGCTTCAACCCAATTTGTAACAAATATTCTCGACCGCCTCGAGTATATATTGTTCCCGCTTGAAGGACAGGAATGACCTATGAAATTGATGCCCCACACGTCAAAGATTTCGCAAACTTGGATGGAATTTTGAGGCATTTCATCACGCTGCGAAATTTTTCCTTAACGCTTACAAGTGTCACACCGGGTGACCAAGTCATGGGCATCTTTGTAAATCATGGGCCAATAAAATCCTGAGTCAAAAACCTTTTTGGTGGTGTAGTTGGCACCGTAATTGTCCCAAATGGACACTATGGCAAGCTGTGAGGATGTCAACAGCTTCTTGGCCTGCAACACACTGCCGAATCATTTTATTCCGCCAATATTTTGAAAACAACTAGGGGTCGTCCCAAAAGTATGTGTTTAACATCCTTGAAAACTTTTTTTTCTGCTTGGAACGACATCCTTTAACATTGAAATTCCTTCCGCGTGCGTCATTGTCATAATGGCAAACAACGGTCTTGGTATTGAGTTACCACGATAAGTCACCATATTAAGTGTCTCGAGAGGGAACTTTTCATTCACCTCCTTTGGGTCGAGCACATTTTTTTTACGGATTTTTAATCGGAAAGATGATTGGTCCGCGAGTTCTCGGCTCCTTTTGTGTCAATTATGTTGAATCGAACTCTCGAAGGAGGAGAACACAACGGAGTAAATCTTGCCTTGGAATCTTTTTTAGCAAGAGATATTTTTAGGGCAATGATATATGCCAGTGATCCGTAATACACTACGCTTTTGTTCAAGGATGAGTAAGACTGAATTTTTTGAAGGCATACACCACGGCTACATTTCTTTTATCCGTCGTAGTGTAATGCTGATTCCGCCTCGTTCAATGTTTTACTAGCATATTTGTTATAGGCTAAAGTGTTTTTCATGATGTTGCCCCAAGACTGCACCTATGGCAAAGTCGCTTGCATCGCACATAAACTCAAACGGTTAGGCCCGATCTGGGGCAATCAAGATTGGAGCTTCAGTATGTTTTTTCTTTAATGTTTGAAAAAGCTGATTACAATCAATCAGAGGAAAATGAATAGAGTAGTATTTTTCTCAAGAAGATGAGGCATCGCGTCAGGATATTTTGGAATAAATCCTTACTGAACCGTCGATAGAAACGGCATATGACCGAGGAAAACTCCCGAACACCCTTTACGGTGGTGGGATTGAAGGTAACTTAGCAATTACATCGACTTTGGCTTTATCAACCTCAATCCCTTTTTTGGAAATCTTATGGCCAAGGACAATGCCTTCCTTTACCATAAAATGACTCTTTTCCTAATTTAGACAAAGATTGGTGTCTTCACACCTTTGTAGCATCTTGTCTACACGAGAGAGCAATTTTCGGAATGTATTCCAAGACGAAAAGTCATCCATGAAGACTTCCATGTGTTTTCGATCATATATGAAAGATAGCTTCATACAACCTTTGAACATGCCCGGTGCAATTGTATAAGCCAAAAGGCATGCTCGACGATAGGCTTGAATGTTCCGTTACTCTTAAGGACATGTGAATGTTTTTTTTTCATGATCTCGAGGGTCGATGGGAATTTGACAAAGTAAACCAGAGAAATCATATCGAGAAAAACAATTGTACTACGTTTCCGCTATTCAAGCATTTGATCCATAAACGGTAATGGAATGTGTGGTCTTCTTTAACTGAGGTGGCTTCTTATTTTTCTTTTGGTAGTCAATGCATTCACGCCAACACGTAACCAATTAGAGTGGTGACTTATTCATTTTCATTCATTTTTCAACAACGGTAAAACCACCCTTTTTCGGTACGCAATGTACGGGGCTTACCCAAGGACTATCCGAGATCGGGTAAATTAATCTGGGTTCAAGAAGTTTCTCAACTACCTTTTTGATTTTTGATTACATCATGGATTTTTGGATTCACCCGTCTTTGGTGTTGAACCGCTGGTTTGTAGTCCTCTTCCATAAGAATCTTGTGAGTACAAAATTCTGGGTTAATACCCTTGATGTCGGAGAGTTTCCAAGCGATGGCTCGCTTGTGTGACTTCAAAACCTTTACGAGAGAGGCTTTTTCCTCGACACTCAAGTCTTTAGCAATTATGACGGGCAACTTGTTGTCACCATCCAAAAATGCGTATTCAAGATAAGGAGGTAAGTCCTTGAGTTCAACCTCAGGAGGTTCATCAATTGAAGATTTATCATTCTTAGCTTCACAAACTTTAAGCTCTTTTCGAATTTCAAGAAAATAATTCCCTTGAGTGGGAAGGGGTAATGATGGATCATCATTGAGAAATGATTCAAGAAGAAGAATGTCCCCCTCCGGGTCATAATA
>BQNB010025354.1:36836-59193 GCA_026074375.1 Tanacetum coccineum
ATCCTACAGAGGAAGGACTCAGAGTTTGGTTGCGAAAAAGGAAGATATCTCAGAAAACAGGGCTTCAAGGAATTTTGATCTGATGATCACAAGAAAAGACGTTTGAACACAGCAGTTCAAGCCTCGGTCTTCATGTCTAATGACGTTTGAACACAGCAGTTCAAGCCTCGGTCTTCATGTCTAATGATGTTTGAACACATCAGTTCAAGCCTCGGTCATCAATGTAAAATGACGTTTGAACACAGCAGTTCAAGCCTCGGTCATCATTGTCCAATGACGTTTGAACACATCAGTTCAAGCCTCGGTCATCAAAGTTCAGATGATGTTTGAACAAAGCAGTTCAAGCCTCGGTCTTCATGGAAATGATGTCTGATCACAACAGTTCAGACCTCGCACCACAACGACAAGAGATGTCTGTTGAAAATGTCTCTTCAGGCCTCGTTCCTCAAGGACAAAAGGCGTCAGATTATGACAACTCTGACCCCGTGCCCCCAAGACAAAATGTTGTTCCTACAGCAGAAAAGACAGATTCGTCACAACAAGGGTTAGAATTTCTCTTCAGTCCTTTACTTGAAGAATATTACAATCCAACACACGGTCTCGCTGAGGAAAACAACAATGATCAAGCACCGAATGCATCAATTCAAGAAGCTGAATTTATCAATCCTTTTTGTACACCGGTACAAGAAATTGGTGAGTCTTCCTCACGCAACATTGATAATACCGATGTGCATTCATTTCAACCACAAAGTCATGATTACCGATGGACCAGAGATCATCCATTAGAACAAGTTCGTGGAAATCCAACCATGCCAGTTCAAACAAGACGACAGCTTGCCACAGATCCTGAAATGTGTATGTTCGCGCTCACGGTGAGTATTGTTGAACCGAAGAACATTAAGGAGGCAATGGCTGATTCTGCATGGATCGAAGCAATGCAGGATGAACTTCATCAGTTCGACAGACTAAAAGTCTGGGAACTAGTCGACAAACCATTTGGCAAGATGATTATAAAGCTAAAGTGGTTATGGAAGAACAAGAAGGATGAAGATCAGACTGTAATTCGCAACAAAGCACGACTTGTTGCTAAAGGTTATGCTCAGGAAGAGGGTATTGATTTTGAAGAATCATTTGCTCCAGTTGCTCGCTTGGAAGCAGTTCGGATTTTCGTTGCCCACGCAGCACACAAGTCTTTTCCAATCTATCAGATGGACGTGAAAACGGCATTTCTTAATGGTCCACTGAAGGAGGAGGTTTATGTTGCTCAGCCAGAAGGGTTCGTTGATCCAGATCATCCAGAAAAAGTCTACCTTCTAAGGAAAGCTTTGTATGGATTAAAGCAAGCTCCAAGAGCCTGGTACGATGAACTATCAAACTTCCTGATGTCCAAAGGCTTTACTAAAGGTACAATTGACCCAACTTTATTCAAGATAAAATACGGGGAGGATATTCTACTTGTGCAAATTTACGTTGATGACATAATTTTTGGATCGACAAATCCTAAATATTCAAAACGATTTGAAAAATTAATGCACAGTAGATTTGAAATGTCCTTAATGGGGGAGATGAAATTCTTTTTAGGACTTCAGATCCACCAGTCCCCAAAAGGTATTTTTATCAATCAGGCCAAGTACGCTTTAGAAATTCTGAAAAAGCATAATATGGACAACTGTCACTCCATTGGTACACCATTGGCTACAAAACCCAAACTAGATGTAGATTTGAGTGGAGAACCCGTAGACCAATCTGATTATCGTAGTAAAATCGGGTCACTCATGTACTTGACATCTAGTAGACCAGACTTAGTGCAAGCAGTATGCTATTGTGCACGTTATCAAGCACGACCAACTCAAAAGCACCTCAAGGAGGTTAAAAGAATCTTTAAATACCTAAAGGGTACCATTAACATGGGACTCTGGTATCCAAAGGATTCTGGCTTTGAACTAACAGCATTTTCAGACGCTGATCATGCCGGATGCCTTGATACTCGGAAAAGCACTTCTGGAGGGATACAGTTCCTTGGTGATAAACTTGTAAGCTGGATGTCAAAGAAACAAAACTGCACTGCAATGTCTTCAGCAGAGGCAGAGTACGTGGCGTTATCTGCAAGTTGTGCTCAAGTAATGTGGATGAGGACACAACTTCAAGATTATGGCTTCAACTACAACAAAATACCGTTGTATTGCGACTCTCAGTCAGCCATAGCAATCTCATGCAACCCCGTACAACATTCGCGAACAAAGCACATCCATACTCGGTATCATTTCATAAAGGAACAGGTTGAAAATGGTATAATTGAATTATATTTTGTCAGAACTGAATACCAATTAGCTGACATGTTTACGAAAGCCCTTCCTGAGGATCGGTTTAAGTATCTTGTCAGAAGGATTGGTATGAGATGTTTGACTCCAGCAGAGGAAGGTCTGACAAATATAACTGCTTATATAATCATCAACATGGCTTATGTACATTTTCTGAGCATAACCCGGTCCTCATGTTAAAAGGAAATACACATCACATGTGCATTTTCCTAGCAACGAAAAGAGAAGTCCCTTTTCATATTAGCACTCTAACAAAACAATACAAAGTTTTGAGCTCATGACAATGTCTTGCATTATTACAGACTGCAACCCATTTTATAATCTAGGAACACATGTCGGTCGAAAAGACAAGTTGTACCTGACAACGTTGTAATTTAATTTTTTCCCGGGCATAGGATTATTTCATATCCATGCATCATAAGAATAAGTGTACTTTTCAGTGCATTTATTTTGTCAAATAAAAGAAATCTTATTTCAAAAGGAAAAACTTGTCTTCACAATAATCAATATTTTCAGAATCACTAATAAGATTTTCCAAGATAATTCGACCTCTCAAACAATTGACAACAGCTCTTAAATAGAAACGGTTTCATTATTTGAGGTGAGAAAGTGACAAATAAACTTTTAAAAACCGTTCTTTCAAAATAAGTCAAGGATTAAACAGTTGAAGATTTTGATAAGACAGATAACACATTTAAAGGGAGTTTAATTCATATTAACTACATGTGCTTTAGATGTCATTTGCTTCAAACTTTAGGGACTTATTTGAAATTTAAGACTTAGTGAATTCAGGCTTTAAAACTACATACGACTGAATTATGCCAACGTTTCATATATTGTAATAAACTTAGGATGTTTAGAAATTCTTTCTAGTTTAAAAAGCCTAGAACCTTATTCTCACGGGGAAAATTTAAGTTTATAATTCTGTGAAACACGATCTCTAGGCATGTTTGCATATAAGATTATTCTAATTCAGAGGTATCGAAAACTCAAGGGAAGGATCAAATACACGAAAAGGTACAACAACTACACGTGATAGAAATCCATAGCTTATTAATTGTAGGTCATACCGGGAAGACAATGTCTTATCCCAGAGCAAATCCAAGTGTTTTATCATTTACTTCCGGTGTTCTAATCAACACATAGGATAAGAAATATCTTGTCCATTTATTGGAATCATCATTGAAATACCAGGGAAATGTGTTTTCAGAAGATTGATATAGAGCGTGAAAGAATGTTACTGATTCAATTAATGCTTCAATAACATTCAATCACCAAGCGTGATTTAAGGAGTAGAATTTTTGATCAACCGAGGTACATATTGGTATTATAAGCATGATAATTCCTCTAGTTAGTCAGTATCCGATAGAAAAAAAATGTACATTTGGACTAGTTTCTTAGGTGTTTATCATTCGTCTACTAGGGGAATAAATAATATCCGTGCTTAGTTGACTTTGTTTTCAATTCAAATCATCACTATCATGTTTAATAGAAAAATAGACATCCGGGTCTTAATTGACTTTGGTGTTCCGGTAACAATTAATTGGTAACAATCATCTATTTGGGCCGTCAGACATCAAGTATCTTAATGCAAATTGCAAGAAGCTATGAACCTACTCAAGAAATGATTGCTGATTCAAGGGAAGCTAAATACCACTTCCAAAGAGAGTAATCGAGACGGACTACAACTGCTTACATGGACAAAAAGTCTATGTCATTTTCGGTTTGAACAATTTTCAGTCCTGTCTCATACATAATCTTGTGAATATATAAATGTGAAGTGTAAACTTAATTATAGGCTAATATACATTTAATTGAGACAAATTTCAAGAATTATCTTAAAATTCAAAATCTTTCAAATACTAGTACTCGACACTATCATAAATATCCCTCAACGATTGAGGGGGAGCATTAATATTTCAAACATGCTTGTGAAATAATTGCACACTTTTCTCCCAAATTTTTTAATAACATATTAAATCAATTGGATATCCAAAATGTTCAAATGAGTTTTTAAATTTTTGATAATGGGTAGAAAATGTTATTAAAATATGTAATGTGATCATATTCTCAGTTTAATACTCCACCAACAAGTGCTAAACAGTTTCGAATACCGATGCACATGTTGAGGGGAGCTTTCTAAAAAAGCAAAAACAATCGTGTACTAAAACACTTTGATAGTAAATATCACAATACCTGAATGAGTTTTTCAACATGATTTATGCAAGGTAAAACTGTACCAAAAGACAGACCATGTATTTACTGTATATCGAAGATATAATGATGGTAAGGTTGAGTACTGCGAATCCATATCCTGCCAGAACCGGAGGGATCTACCCAGGACAACCACTAGTTAGTGTAGAAGTCCTTAGTATGATAAAAAGGAGTAACAGTGAGGGAAAAGGGAATAGTGCCGACAGATGTAGCTATTACTGAATAAACCCAACAAGGTTCTAGTCTGATATCTGGTAAGCACTAAAGGGGTTGAAGAATGAAAATAATTGTACGGATAAGTCTGAAAAAAGAAAGAAGCCCACCATACACTTATGGCAGAAACCGGTCAATACATATGCTGTCAAAATCACTAAAATTGATTTGATGACATTGAAGACGACAACATGACCCAGGTGAAGCAATGCACAACCCTTCCAAGCCATTCGAGTTTCCTCTTGAAAGAAACTAGTCCATTTGACACAGAGATAAACATCAATCTAATGTCTCACAACACTCCGATTAAGTCGTATTGAAAGGTGCAGATCATCTCCACCTCCGATCACTAATTATCAAAGCGCACTACGATTCTAATAGCCAAGAGATCATCAAATTAATCACGCTAGGACAATTCCATATACTTGTTATTCACGACCCTGTGAATACAAGTTTTATCATAAGAGATCCTATTGCATTATCCTTGTGATTTTTTGCCAGAACAATCCTGATTATATACTGTAAGTATACACAGTGAAGATGGAAATCCTGCTTGATCCTACTTCAAACAAAGCTCATGGTAGGTGACCTTGTGAGAATCCTTAATGTATCAAACTTGTGAAAACGTGAAAACAACAACGTGTGACTCTACATGAATCAAACTTTGTTCCAGTATACAATTGACCGGTTTATTGGACCTTTGGAAAACAAATAAAACTTTATAGATGTTATAGAAAACTCTTTGTAAAGTATCGCATCGAATTGTATTTACAAACCAATTTTCTCTTTATTGTGCTAACTGTTTAATACAGGAACATTTAAAGAATGGAGATGGAGATTCCGTGTTCCAACAAAATCAGTTCATAAACCGCGTGCTCATTCCAACACTCATTCGAAGATATTCATGAAAGCTCAAATATCAGTTATTAAAGCATCCGCAATTCTTGAATATTCAACTTCAAATCAAGAAAAGTGTGTAGCATATCATTCTGAATGACACAAGTCACAAGAGGCAAAAGATCACATGATAATTGATTAGAGCTTAAGAATGGATGATGATCTCAAAAGAAGCTCAAAGTATCACATACAAGTCAAGCTAAGCCGCTAAAAGTCCTAAAATTCATAACTTCAGATTCCCAAGATATGATAAATGAAAACAAATCGTCTACGAGCTAAACAAAAGATCAATCTAAGATTGAAGAGCTTAAGTATAGTAATTTCAGGGTGACCTCCTTAATGGGGAGATTGTAGATATTAGAAAAAAGACTCGGTCACCCATGTATTTTAGCTGTTCAATATAGCTCGTAGTGTTACTAGTAAACGTTTGACTTTCGGTATTGAACCGTGAACTAATACCCGTTGTATTGTAAAGAACTATAAAAACCTCTTCCAACTTTGGAAGAGGAAAGCAACTAGTCATTTACACACACTCCTTAATGTTTTTCTAGTTTCCTCTTCTCCAACATTCTCTCTCACTAACTTTCTCACTCTAGATCTCTTAGATGTATTTTACTGTCAAAATAGCTCGTAGTTTTAATAGGTAAACGTTTGACTTTCAGAGATTGAAACCGGGTACTAATACCCTGTATTGAACGAACTATAAATACCTCTTCCAACTTTGGAAGAGGTAAGCAACTAGTCATTTTACACACACTCTTAAGTGTGTTTTCTAGTTTCTCTCTCAACTATTCTCTCTCTCTAACTTTCTCTCTCTAGATCTCTTTAGATCTATACATGTTTGTGTAAATTACAGGAACCTACAAAGGAGGCATGAAAGTTCCTGTTATAGGAGGAGGAACAGCATGCATTCCAACAGCTCAGTTTTTCAAGTTTAGCCTGTTCATTCAGTTTCTCAGTATATTTTAGCATGTTTGTTGTGTTTTCTAAATTAGCAGTTAATATTCTAATTCTTTCTTCTAATGCTAGTATAGTCCCCAGCAAAAAACATTTGACCTGGTTCTCTATAACCTTGGCTCTTGATACCAATCTGTAACACCCCCAAATTGGGTCGCAGCGGAATAAGGGTCCGAGGCGTGTTACTTCTCAGATCAATAACACAAGATAATATAAGAACGACCAAAAAGTCATTTAAAACTGATACATTGGATTTAATAAAGTATGTGTTACAAAAGCCCGAAGCTTTACTTGTTTACTTGTTATTATTACAAAGATTTCTAGCCCATAACAGATATACAAAATGTAATGCGACTAAATCTTTAATGCATGACTTCAAAAATAAACCACCAATGTATCCTTCGCACCTCGTGTCCTAATGACCTCCTGAAAAACATTGCATTTAAAAACGTCAACAATAAAGTTGGTGAATTCTCATAGGTTTATGTAAAATATATACAGACCGCAAGACTTTCCCAGAGATAATACAACAGATGCAGAAAAAAAAACATCAACAAAAATGCCATTACGTTTGCCTAAGCTCATGACACCGATGCTCGACATAATTAAATACAATATATAAAAATTGCATACAATTGCCCGTTATGATGGTTCCAAAACCCTAACATCCAGAATCCGACATGATAATACTTTCGTTTCCAGTGATAGCAAGTCACCCGACACGGGGAAGTCAATCCCAAATAGATCTATCTATAATCATTCGCGCTCACATTCCAGTAATTGACAGTTCATGATTCATGGGCATAGTGGGTTATCGCTACTTAGGCAACACGTAATCATGATAAAATGTACACTTGCGTCCAATTTGTAAAACATGCATATGTTTCTCACCCTAAAAACTTGTAATTTAATAATTGTAAAACATGGGGCTATGAACTCACCTTGAGTGAGTAAACTGATAACAAAATATCCCAAGTAAAAAACGCGTCACGCTAACGCCCGAATGCAACCTAGTTAATATAGGTCGAATCAGTATTCAAGTATGTTGTCTAACAACAACTGTATATAATCCTATATAGTTATCATCGTACTATCGTTCAGGCTATCATAATTTAAGAGGTCATGACATGACGTACGAGGAGTTAGGACACTTTAAATCGTAAATCCAACAACTCGTCAATACGCCATCCGAAGAAGCCTCATTATGAAATTCCCTAGTAATATAGCACTTCGATAACTAATAACATATATATTCTATATAGCTATATCACCATCTAATCGTTTACGTGAAATCGTATTTATAAAGTAAAAACGTTTATATTTACGGCCTTTAGGCAAAAATACATAACTTTGGCCGTTTTAAGTCCGTTTCTCGCGTTTCTTACGCCCACAAGCATTCGTATTAATACTAGTGAACAAAAAATCACATTTTTTAGTTTTTGAGATACTATGATGAAAAGTGTTTTTACTGTTCATAACAGCATATAAAATCTTTTTATACTTTTAATTAACGTAAAAAACCCGTTTTTAGTCGATCTTATTCGTTTATAGCTCCGTATTTAGCGATATCTTTCGAACACGTTCTCGTAATTGAAAGTTTTAATCATATTATTGATGTTTATAAAGTATAGTTTCTGCCATGAATAGGTAACTTTTATAAAAATTTGTTTATAAAGAAATTAGCTTTCGTAAACTCTTAACTAGGTATACTTCTTCGTTTATCAATCCTTTTTCGAGTTTCTTATCATTTTGGAATCCTTATGAGATGTACTATCTTTATAAAACATAATATGACTGCTTCCAAAATCAAACCAAAATAGAAAGTTTGAAGTTTTGTGATTTAGACATGTTTTAAGCTTGATTTTTGTACCATTAAGATTCAACACCTTATTACAACTACTTCACAACATTTCTATCTTATGTTTTACATATATAAAGTCCATTAGATCATACTTTACTCAAGTGTGTTCAAGATAACAAGTTTAACTACCATTTTCACTTGTAACTCATAAGTTAACTTTAGAAACCCTAATTTGCTCATAAACATGTTTATACTTAAACAACATGTTAAAACACTTATACATCCCTTTTAACATCATATTAGCATCCATGTGACATGTAAATAAGTTCATAAAACATTAATCATAAGTAAATATTCATTTTACATATTCAAAAGTATCCTAAATGGTGATTTAGCTAAATAGAGCATATGAACACATAAAATCTTAGTTATGAAATGATTAAGCTTTTAAATAACCTTGTGTGGATGAGTAGAGAAAAGAATAACAATCACACCCTTGTGATTAACAACCTTGGCTTGAAAATATAAGGTGAAAACCCTAATTTCAACCAAAAACCCTAATCTTTGCATATTTGTTAAAACCCTTTCAAAGCTTAACCAACCCTTCAATTCTTCTTAGAATACCTTAAGTATGATATGTAAACACTAATATGGTGAAAGAAAATCAAGCTATGGATTTGGTTTGGAGGGTGTTTGATGTCGTGGGTTTAAGAGGAGGAGGAAGAGAGAGTTTGTGATTTCTTTGTAATGAAATGGAAAGTATGAGCTTTTCTATCACAAGTGCACCCTTATTTATACTACTAGGAAGATATTTTGAAGATATTTGATGTCAAGTTGATTCATGCAAGGTGGCAAGGCTTGTTGAAGAAGGTTGAAGCTTATCTTGATAAGAATGGCTAGTCATGAGATCAAGTTGATGCAAGATGCATGTATGAAGATATTTGTGAAGTTTCCTTGGTCCAATCTTATCCTCCTAGTCATATATACACGAAATCATGCTTGTGTATAAGTTAGGATATGTTTTGATCTTTATATAATGAATACTTTGCATATATTAAGTATAATGTAGGAATAGAATAAAATGTATAACTTGCACATGGTAGAGTTTGATTTGAATTATTTCATGAAGAATATGTATAATGTGATAAATACTTGAAGTTTTAAATAAACTTTAAGTATTGGGTATAAATTTTGGGTATTTGATGAAGCGTAGATAAGTTAACGTGCTTCCGGGAAGGCCTAACGTATTTTTCGCGAACGTAAACACTTAACTAACCAATAAAAAATTAAAATATGCCAAGATAATAATTATCCTCCTAAATAACATATAACACTTGCTATGTAAACAAATAATTGTTTAATGCCCGTAAACATTGTATGATCATTTTTAGATTACGCGATTTAGCTTAACATTACAATTTAAAGCAAACGCGTAAAACCCTAAAAATAAATTGTGAATTACATAACGTCGTACAATGACCTAAAATACGAGGTGTTATACTGGGAATGCGAAGTTTTACGCCCGAGACACTGAAACAGTTGACAGATGAAGCTGAAGAATTATAGTGGTACCTATTCTGATATCTTGTGTATCATATGTATATATTACAAACCAGAAAAACCAAAAAGATTTTTCTTTTTTCAAAAAACTTTCTAAAAAAGTGAGAAAATATAAAAAAAGGTAATAATGGCATGTCTTCTGAAAATCAATAACATTTACGGTCTTAGAAATGTCATTTAATAATGATACGAGGCTGTAAATAAAGTTCGAGCAGAAGTTCAAAAGTTTTCAAAACATGCAAAAAATGTCTTGATAAACTATTATTTCAAATAGCAACCCGGTCATCATCTTAAAGGCAAGTATTTCAAAAAGAAAACTTAACCTCTCAACAGGAATCTATTCTCGGGCATGGTATACTTAACGACCATGCAAAGGCTTGTGTTTACTTAGCAACACAACCCGTGCTTCCTATATATCCATGAGTGTACGTGTCAGTGCGCTTATGTGTTAAAATAAGAAAAATCTTATTACATCGTGTTTGATTTTAAAAAATAAAACATAAGTCATTAGAAAATGCTTTTCAAAGACATTCAACTTCTCAAACAACGACTACATCTCTCTAAATAGAAAACGGGTCATTGTTTGAGGGGGAGAAAATGTCAAATATCTTTTTCATAGTAAAAATATGTTTAAAGGAAAAAGGTTTTTAAACAATAACGGAATATCATTCTTAAGGAAAGTTAATTAAGTTTAACTTAAGTGTGCCTTATATGTTATGTGTTTATGCCTTTAGGGAGTAAATGTGTGAATTTAAGTGGTTAGGTATGCTAGTTAAAAACTACAAGGACTATTTATGCCAATGTGTTAACTTAGAATGCCTAATAAAACTTATTAGTGAAAATTAAAAGAGTTAAGAAACTTGAGGGGGGGAAATGTGTCAAAAACATAATTTGTTTTATAACATCATCTCCCCACCCTTTCAAACAATTCTCTTCCCATAATTCCCTCCAAATGAAATAACACACAATTCACATTACCTATCACTCATTATCAAAACCATTAATATTTCATGGCCTTCCACTAGAGCTTCATTCGAGGTCTCCAAGAGACCAAAAATCAAACATCATTCCACCAAAAACAATTATTTGTGGATTTAACCCAAAATAGGACAACAAAAAAATCAATCACCCCAAAATTCCATATTCATCACCTAGTGATCCTAATGCACCCTCCAAATAACACCATCAACCAAAGACACTTCTTCATCTTCATTGAGTACGTACTCAAATCACCACATTCATCAACATCACCTCACCAATATATATGGTTACTTGAGCCATCAACTTCCTCCTCGGTCCAAGAGTTTCTCCACCACTCAACTAAGATAATGCTTATCATTTATGGACATCAATCTCACTCTTTCCCCAAATTACCCTACTTGATGTCTAATTTGATACTCCATCACCTTCACACTATCTTGCCACATCTTATCCCTTAGAATTCTGAAGCACATGGTAATCATCGCCTTTCTTGTTGTATCCCCAACTGATACCCTTTTTCAGGTTAAGTGATGAACTTCACTATATGTTTTAATGATATTGAAACACATGCTTCACAACCACCAATCATCATCCTCTCCACTCCACCCATCATCGCCAAATAAAACATCGCTCTATGTTTTGTCTCTCAAATTAATTGATCACTCTACCATTTTCATGCATGACCTATGGAGTTTTACTAGTTATAGGGACCTTTTGTACTTTTAATTTCATGTATGTTAGCCATGTTATTTTCATATGTATGATGATGTTGTTATTACACATTATTTTATCTTAATGAATGATCATGTGGTTTGTATGTATATTTTTCTTACTGCTATTGTTAAGAAATATTTGTATTGTTCTAACTTGTTTTTGTAGCAAAGAAACCATAGCTCGATTCCGTGGTGCCTTCGAACAAGGGGGAGCACACATCAAGGGGGAGCAGGAGCATTAGCATTGTTCGTCGATTTTACTAGCAATTCTCGGCGATGCCTTTTTGATTTACAAAAAGGGGGAGAAAATGACATTAAACTCACTAAATACTTGTTTAAAAAAAAAAAAAAACAAATAAATAATTTTACATTTAGTGAGTTTAAATTTTGTAATCATCTAAAAGGGTGGCGACTAGTTGATAAAATATAATGCCTGAAAAACAATTAATATTATTTTTCACATCTTTACTTTTTGATAACACAAATATTAAAACGTTTAAACGTTAAAATTAAAAATAAACAAGTATTTGTAGTAAATATTCATTTCAAACTTATATCTCTCAATTAAGAATAAAACAAATGCTTGATCATTTTTTGATCAAATGGAAACTTTCATAAAATGTTGTAAACTTTTTATAAACATCACAAAACATTTTATACATTTAAAAGAAATGTTTTATTCAAAATAAACATTTTGAATTTCAAATTTTCAGACCTAAAACGGCTAGAAATGGTCCAGTAAACACCTCCCCTAAATAGGACAAAAAGGGAGCGTCTAAATAAGGGGCGGCCCCCTTAATTTTAAGGGGGCTAACACCCTATTTAAGGGGGGCAGCCATAGACCCCGCTCCTCTTTTGTGTCCTATAAATATTGGACTATTCCCCAACATTTTTCTCACCTTTTGCACTCATTCTTTCTGCTCAAAACAGCCCACTTATTCTCTCTAAAATCCTTTGATCATTTAATCATAAAGCTTTGTTTCCAAGTGATCCAAGCTATTGTCCTCTTGTCGCAGAGAAGAATACTTCCAGCATCAAGTGACGAAGTATTACACCTTAGTGTGTATAGCTAATCTTGTGCATTTCATTATAAACTATTTTGTATATCAATTGTATATCTTGTAGTTGTGTGTAGTAGCTAGATCTTGGTGATCTTTGTTAGTATAGTTTGTCGTTGCGATCTTACCAAGTATGTGTTAGGTTAATTGTGTTATATGTAGTTGGTGAAGTTAAGTCGTAAAGTTGTGAAGAAGTCATGTAGTTTTAAAGAAGTCGTGAAGTTGTGGGAAGAAGTTGTGAAGTTGTGAAGATAAGTCATGAAGTTGTAAAGTCGTAAACAAAGTCGCGAAGTTTGTGTTTGTGTTCGATCGGTTTCTAGTAAGATTAGTACTCGACATTTTAGCTTAGTGTGTAAATTGATATAAGCAAACGTTGTGTACGGTTTTCTTCGCCATAAGGGAGTTTGTTGACATAGTGAAGAAACTTCGAGTTTGGTGCTCGGGGTGTGGAGTTTAGGGCGAAGAGGTGCTTCGTTAAACGAACACTATAAATCCTCGTGGTTTAGTTTTGATGTTCTTACTCTTATTTTCTTACCTTTACTTTATCATTTTCATATATTTACATTCGTTCATATTGTGCAAGCATTTAATTCACCAAAAAAGGTCAAATCTAAGTTTTACCAAACATACATAAAACTTAAATTTTAAAAAGTGGATAAAACTATTTTCAACCCCTTTCTCAGTTTTCCACATGCAGTATGTGGCATGTGCTAGATTTCATGGTTACTCCTAGACTTCACATCTCTTAGCAGTCAAGAGGATTTTTTAGATATTTTTAAAGGCAAACCAATTTTAGGCCTTTGGTATTCTAGGGATTCTCCATTTAAATGGTTGCTTATACTGATAGTGACTATGCTGAAGCAACCTCTAGATAGGACGGCTACAACTGGAGGCTGTCAATTTTTGGGGAACAGGTTGATATCTTGGCAGTGTAAAAGCAAACTGTTGTTGCCACGTCTACAACTGAAGCTGAATATGTGGTATGTAGTTGCTGTAGAGCGTATCTGGATTCAAAACTCCAATTGATGGTCATTTATGGGTACAAAATTTCTGAATAATGTCATTATATTGCAATAATAAGTACTATCTGCATTATTGAAATCCTGTTCAACTTTTAAACAAAATATAGAGTTAGGCTCATTTTATAAGAGATTGCAACACTAAAAAGTTAATACAAGTGGTTAAAATTCATACTGATTTAAATGTTGTAGATCTTCTTACAAAAGGTTTTGATGCAGGCAGATTTCAATACTTGGTCTCAAGTATTGGAATGCTGAATCCTTAACTGTCTATATCTCTTTATGTTTTTGTAAAGTTTTGTAAAAGATTAATACTGTTAGTTTTCCCAATTAATACTGCTAAGTATAATTAAAAATTTGTTGTTATACTTGAGGGATGTTTGTTAAAACTGTTAGTCATAGTTAATACTGTTAAGAAGAAAAGGTTTTAGAGTTTGTATATTTGGCTATGAACTAACATTTGCAGGTACAACATGTTGAATACCTGATGTTGAATACTTCACCTTTTTAAAGAAAGATAATGGTCTTGGTTCATAGTGTTTTACTTTTATTTATGGGTTATGCATAAATATGGATCCTCATGAATTCCCACATGTCTATCTAGTCTTTTCTAGTGTGCTTGTGATACTGCTAAGTATAATTAGTAGTGCTAGTTATACTTAAGACTACTAGTTCAAACTATTAGTCAAAATTAATACTGTTAAACAAGAAAATACTTTGGATTGTGTATTCTTGGTTTTGGACTAACATTTGCAGGCTAAGCATATTGAGTATCTGGTATTAAATTGAGGGGTGGCTACTGATGTCAATATGCAATCAAGAATGGATGGAAGGATATGTTACGTCAAACAAAAGTGTGTGATGAGTCAAAAACCTAGGCAAATCAAAAGAGGTCAGGACATAAAGATACCTCAGTCTAGTGGTCCCCCTGAAAAGGTTGGTGATGAGGCTGTCCATAAGGAGTTAGGTGACAGAATGGAAAGGGCTGCCACTACTGCTTCTAGCTTAGAAGCAGAGCAGGACAGTGGTGACATCAATAGGACCCAATCCATGGCAACACTTAATGAGCCAAGTCCTTAGGGAACTGGTTCAGGTAGTGGTCCTAGGTGCCAAGATACCATATTAGGGGGTGTAGATGCTTAAACTAGGTTTGAGACTACATTTAAATAGTCCAATGATCCACCTCTCTCAAGAGTTAACACACTTAGAAGTTGGGAGGACAGTATGAAACTAATGGAATTGTTGGAACATTGTACAAAACTGTCTGAATTGGTAAGAAAAAGAAAAGAGAGATATAGTAAGCTGAAAAACAGAAAGAGAGAATTATGTGATAAAAACAGAAAGAGTGAATTGGTGAGAAAAAGAAATGAGAGATTTAGTGAGCTGAAAAATAGAAAGAGAGATTGTGAGAATCAAAATTTATGATGGCAATACTTGTTGGAATAGAATTAGAGTTGATACTGCTAGGCATAAACTTAACACTGCCAGTATTAAGTTAGAACTGCCATGTATATCTTAATACTGCTGGGTAAAGTTAGTACGGCTGTACTTAAAGTTAGTATTGTTAGGCTAAAATTAGTACTGGTGGGTGACCGTTAGTACTGTTTGAGGCATAACATAATTTCCTTAATTAAATATAGCCGTTGTGAAATTTCCGCCAACAACTTCGTCTATAGGTTTGACTAATTTGGAGAATTCATGATCTTTCTATAAAATCATAAGCTTTCTTCAGGATAAGAACAAATTTCATTCAGTTGGTCGAATCAAAACCCTAAGTGCTCTCTATATAACTCAATTAACTTTGCCAAGCTCACATACTCTCATATACAAACATATCCCAAAACCCTAATCTAACTTCTCTTCATCAAATGGCGAATTTGGATTTCGGCGACAAGCACAACATGGTTGCCTACTTACAAAAGTCAGAAGGAAGTGAAGGATTTCATCTGATAATTGATTTTCTCACTGCAAGTCACATTAGGTATGCCCTCACTGAAAGTCTAACTATCTATGTCTCTCTCATAGAACAGTTTTGGCAAACTGCTTCTGCAAGCACACTTGAGAATGGAGACATGGAAATCACTGCTACAATAGATGGGAAAGTCAAGGTTGTTTCTGAGGCATCTATTAGAAGACATCTCAAGTTAGAAGATTCTGATGGTATTAGTACTTTGCCTACTTCAGAAGTTTTTAAGTAACTTGCTCTAATGGGGTATGTGTCCAATTCTGATAACTTAACTTTTCAAAAAGGATACTTTTCCCCTTAGTGGAAATTTTTGATTCATACATCCTTCACTGCTTAAGTTCTAAGAAAACTGATTGGGAACAATTTAGTAGCAATATAGCAACTGCTATCATTTGCTTGGCCACAAACAGAACCTTTAATTTTTCCAAATTGATTTTTGAAGCCATGGTGAAAAACTTGGATAGTAAGACAAATTTTTTGATGTATCCAAGATTTATACAAATCTTTTTGAACAAGCATAAGAGATTAATTCTACCTCATAAAAGATGTTATATTGCTCCTACCCTTACACAAAAACTGTTTGAGCTTCCAAGGGATATACTGGGGTGGACACTCCATTGTTTCAAACAATGCTTGTTTAGTATCAGATTTTACAGGGTGAAGGATCAACAATCCCAGTTGAGTCCCATCACACACCCATCAGTGCTCCATCCACCTCCCAACCACCAACTTCACCACCATCTATACAAATAACCCATGTTGTCGAAGAGGCTGCTACCATGCCCCATGATTCACCTCTCCCAAGAGTTCACTCACTTGGAAGTGATGAGGGCAGTATGACACTTAATGAATTGACGGTTCTTTGTACCACATTATCTAAGAAAGTGGAGACTTTGGAATCCGACTTAAAGCAAACCAAACTAACATATAGTGCTGCTTACACTAAGCTCATCATGAAAGTGAAGAAGTTGGAGCACAGAGTAAAGTCAAGCAAAGCTAGAAGAAGGCTCAGACTTGTGATTTTTGATGATGAAGATAATCAAGACGATCCTTCCAAATAGGGGAAGAGGATTTCTTAGATTGATGAAGATGAGGGAATTAATCTAGTATAGATGAGTGCACAGACTCAAGGGAGGCATGTGCATGATTTTGAGGAACCTGATTTTGAGTTTATTACTCCTGAAGAAGATTATGCTGCTGAACCTGATATTGGTACTGCTAATGTACCAGTTAGTACTGCTGGTGCAGAAGTTAGTACTGCTAGCCCTGAAGTTAAAACTGCTGTTGAAAGTTTAGTATATATCAGAAGAAGTGCAGCAAAAAGAAAAGATAAAGACAAAGCTATTATGAAAGAAGTTGAACCTGTTCAGAAGAAGGCAAAGTTGCAACTAGAGCAAGAAAGACTTGGGTTGGAAAAAGCTCTGAGATTGCAAGAACAACTTGATAAAGAAGAAAGGCAAAGGATAGCCAAAGTTCATGAAGAAGCTAGCACTTTCAATGCTGAAGAATGGGATAACATACAAGCTCAAATTGAAGCTGATAAAGAGTTAGCACATAGGTTACAAGCACAAGAAAGAGAAAGATACTTTGAAGCTGACAAGGCAAGATTACTTGTAGAGCTTATAAATGAAAGAAAGAGAAAATTTGCCTAACAAAGAGCTGAACAAAGAAGGAACAAGCCCATGACTCAAGCTCAACAAAGGACTTACATGTGTAATTATATCAAGCATATGGGAAGTCATACTCTACAACAATTGAATAAACTTTCCTTTGATGAGATTAAAGAGTTATTTGAGACCACAATGAAGAGGGTAAATACTTTTACTCCAATGGAGAGTGATGATAAAGTTCCTAAAGTTGTAGCTGGAAGCTCAAAAAGAGATGCTGAATAAGAACTTAATCAAGAAATTTCAAAGAGACAAAAGATAGGAGAAGGCTCAGAACCAGCTGAAGAATCAAAAGATGAACTGTCTTAAGAACAACTACAACAGCTAATGATCATAGTTCTAGAAGAAGGGATGAATGTTGAAGCCCTACACTGAAGACTCAAGAAAGTATTAGAAGATCATCAGAGTAGGTAATCACACAGAGGTATATCAGATATTTAAAGATATGCTAAAGAATTTTGACAGGGATGATCTAGTCAAACTATGGAGTCTAGTTCATGAAAGATTCAACTCAACATAACCTACTAAAGATAAAGAAAGAGAACTTTGGGTAGAGTTAAAGAGGTTATTTGAACCAAATGATAATGAAATTCTATGGAAGCTTCAAAGGTATATGCATGTTCCTTTGAAACGGAGGTTATATGATACATGTGCTGTTCATCATGTGTCTACAGAGAGAGGACATGATATTTTCATGCTGGTTGAGAAAGATTATCCATTGACAAGAGCGCTTATGACTTTGATGCTGAGTAACAAGCTGCAAGTGGATGAATATTTAGTGATGGCAGATGAGCTTTTAAGGAAAATATTTATACTAGCAAACAGACCAAGATAGCAAAGTGTTTGGAAGCATCCTCTTAGCACAGATGGTTTAATTCAGAGAAACTTTTAGATTTGAATGACAATCACAAGTTTAGTGGAGGATTGTTAGGAATTAAGGGCTTCTACAACTTTGTACTATTGGTTCAACTTAGTAATGCCAAGAGAAGACTTAGTACTGTCAAGCTTAGTTAGTACTGCCAGTACAAATTGTTAGTACTGCCAGTTTATTAGTACTGTTAGTTAGTACTGTTTGTTATATAGTTAGTACTGCTAAAGTGATATGCCTGAGATATATTAGGAATAGATATGCATTGATCAGTTGACGCGTTTTGTAGGCCCATTAGGTTTTCCTTGGTGTATAAAAGGAACTCTAAGGAATAGATCTAGATATCAGTTTTTCACATCAGTTTTTATATTAGTATTCATAGTTTGCATAGCAATCATAGTTAGTATTCATAGCTATTTTGTAATTCAAAATAGTATTCAATATATTGAAAGTTTAGTAAAGATCTTGTTTTTTACTGTTTCATTGTTCTTCTTAGTATTGCAAACTAGATTCCGCATAGTTTGTAATATTCTCAATCTTAGTTTCTACCATAGTTGTCTTTGATTTATCCAATATAACTAAGCTTTAACAAGCTAAGTAAGATCTGTCAAGAAGGGATCAACAGAAACAGTGTTACGAAACCCAACGACTGTGTTACAAAACCTCTAAAACAGTGTTACAAAACCGAAAGACTGTGTTACAAAACCTCTGAAATAGTATTACGAAACCCCAGATGTGTTACAAAACCTCTTCCAATGAGATACGAAACCTTCCAATATATAAACTGAATTACGAAACCTCTGAAAATTATGTTACGAAACCTCTTACGAAACCAAGTCTTATGAAACCACAATGATATGAAACTGTTTCAAACTGTAATACGAAACCTCTGTTACAAACCTTCAGTAATGAAACCTTCAATAGGAAACTGTTTACGAAACTCTGGTATATGAATAAGACAGGTTATGAAAGCTCTTGAAGTACAAGACAAAATCCAATCTTTTGATACGAAACTCTCATTGACACCGAAACCACAGATATACGAAGTTTATGCCGTCCGATGAAACCTCAAACAGGGTTTACCGAACCTATTTGTAATTATAATTTCCTTAACATTTCATAAAATCCAAGAAAACTAACTTTCATAAAATCTTAGCTAAGAAACCAATAAGAAACCTAACAATTTAAATTTTAAGCGGTTTAAGGTGATAATATCAATGTTATCTTTTCAAATTGATAAAATTCTATGCTACGAAAACTGTAGAAAGTTGTACGAAAGCTAAACTATGTTACAAAAGTAAAGAAACACTTACGTATAGTAGTTACCGAAACCTCAACTATGATACGAAAGCTTAAAAAACTACAATACGAAAGTTATTTCCCGCCTAAAAACAGTTACCGAAACCTATTTCATGTCTTACGAAAGCTTTCAAATCCATATTTTTTGGTTAAATTCAATTTTAAGCAAGCATTTTTCGTAAACTAATTATTAAACCTACAAATTGATGGTTACGAAAGTTATATTTTTAAGCTCAAAAATTCATCAAATCATAAATCTAATCACTTAACATGTTACGAAACCTACAAACTCAACGATACGAAAGCTCATTGATCGAAATTTTGCATGATTAAACTCGATTTGATCCACGAAACATGCACTAGATCTCTCCCGGCGATAGATACCACTTGTTATATTTCATATTTGCATAGTAGTAATCATAGGAAAGTGAAAGAATAGAGGAGAGGAGCTAAAGAGTATTTTTCATCATTTTTAAAGTTTTCATTCCAAAAGGGAAAATAGAAATGAGAAGGAGAAGTGAGTTTACAAAATGAAAAGACTTGTATAAATACCCCTCCTAGATGGGTATTTATACTTATTGTTGTTCCTATTCTATTTTCCTAAATTTAGTCAAACATTGGTCAACTTTACTTAACTTTGACCAAGATAGACTTTATTACATTATAATTACTAATAAAACTATAAAACTAAACAAAACTATACACAGACCAATTCATCTAATAATAAACACTTTTCTTAAACCTAACACCGTGGATCACAAAGACCTTGTCATTCCACTTCTTCTTCATCCGCCTTTCATCTTGGATCATCATCTCATCAAGTTGATGATGATGAAGATGTCCAAAATGAAGGTACTTCTAAAGCTAGCACTCCATCTCCTACTTCATATCTTAACTCTCTTTCACCAATTACCCACCATCAATACAACATTCCCACATCTTCTTAACAAAGTGATGACCTTCTATTCGAACGACAAACTATTTTACTCAACTGTCAACAACAAATGCTTGAGGAACAACGAGGCGCGTTCAAGTCGTTCGTAAAGACCCTCAAAAGGGCATTCTCAAAGAAGAAGAAATAACTAACGATGAAGTTGTTTGATTAAAACTGCTTGAATAAATTGTTTAGTAATCTTATTTAATTTATGTACATTATTTTTTGATGCGGTGGTCGTAAAGACTTCACAGAAAGTTTTACAATCCCCTAGGTAGAGTACCTAACCGTTGTAGTGTAGTATGGCAAGACTCAAGGGTTTTTATCATACTCTAGGGGAATAGGTTGGGAAGGTTCGATCAAGATCTAACAAAGGTCTATAGGGTTGAGCGAAGATTCTTTTTGTATTTTTATTTTATAGAAAGTAGGTAAAATTATGGTTTGAGAGGTTTGGTTTGTTTTATCTAATTAAACTAATTTATAATCTAAACTACTTTGGTGATAACTTATATGATAAATGAACGTATTTACTTAATCATGCACTACTCCTCAGATTGCTTCTCCTAATCCTGTTGCTTTGTCACACTTGTGATGATCTGTGTAAGTATTTCCTAAGTCATGAACGAATTACACGAACCCGCCGTCTACGTAATATTCCGTTAAGGCAACGCACAAGTAAGGTAGTATGAAGACTATTACAAGGCCCCTAAGAGTACATTACATGCAATTGAAATATCTTAAGAGGGATCAACCATATTAGGGGTAAGGTAGTATGAAGACTGTTACCGATGGTATCCTTTCTACACACTTGCGTTTCCCTTGACGTCTATGCCAATTTAATATCTTATGGCTAGTTTTCTAAAGCCTAACGCGCACATCCATCACAAGAAGCAACATTAAAAGGATCTACAATCTAAGTTTCATGCAATCATAAGTAAATACTAATGGATCTAGCCTAGCATGTTATAAGAAGATAAAGAACAACATTCAATCAAACAATACATAATCATATTGAAAGATTAAAAGGATAGATGAACTTTACTTGATTAAAACATGGATTAAAGACTATTACAATAGGGTTTTGAGGCCTTAAAGATGGCCTAAAAGCTGCCAAACTCGAATATAAAAGTTAGGGTTCATCTCCTAAAAGTTACACACTAAAAACCCTAAAATCGGGTTTGTATATATGGAAAAGCGGTGTGACAGCGTCGGGTTATAGTTGTGACGCGATCACCACGTCGATTCTTCTAGAGCCTTTTAAGTCAGCTACGTTCTGACGTCGTCGCCAAATCTCTGACGCCGTCATCTTGAAAGTCCTGACGCCGTCGCTTAGGATTCGCGACACCGTCTCCACGAATTGTATGCACAGTTCTTCAAGGGATTTGGTGTAGAGTCGTAGTCTTGTCCGTTTCTTCTCCAAATGAGCCCAAGTTACGTGTATTTCCTCCAAAATCCATCTAAGTGCTAAAAACATGAAAACAAACAATTAAGCACATAATCTGGGCATATTTACATGATTTAGGGGGTTAAATGACCCTGAAAAAGTGTATAAAATGACACCTCATCAAATACCCCTACACTTAAGATTTGCTTGTCCTTGATGCGTATTTTCTTTTAAATATATTTTTACTCAAGTTTTAAATTTATAAAACTCGATCTACCTGACAACGCACTAACGGGCAGAGAACCCGATCGTGGGTAGTATAGAATGGTAAATTCGAGATCGTCCTAAGAGCTAAGTTGTAATTAGTTTTAATTTGAAATGTCACTTTTTAAAATGGTTTTTGAATTGTTTCGAAACGAATTACAATAAAATTAAATAATAAAAATTAAAAGGGTTTGGAGATATTAGGAGAGAAAACGTGCTAACCTAGTTATTTCATTACTAC